>LKNJ01001865.1:703-78264 GCA_002120245.1 Maccullochella peelii | reverse complement strand
GAAGTAGTAGGCCAGCGAAAAACGTACGGAAGTAGAAGAAGAAGAAAAAGAAAAATAAAGAACAGGATAACAATAGTGTGAATGCTGAATCAGCATTCCCACTAAATAGTGTGAATGCTGATTCAGCATTCCCACTAAATATCAATATACAAAACCAGGAGCTGATGCAAATCACTAGACTAGAACTAGAGTCCATGTTGTCTTATGGTGAGGCTTTACTTTAAAATTTAAGTTGCTACCAAAGCTTATATGCTCATATCCCCAGATTTTATTGTCAGTGAAATCATTAACAGTTTGGCTTATTTTCCAGCTTTGCAAGAATCCTCTTAATACTCACAAATCTCTATTCCAGTGCAAATTTTCCCTGAATTAAGCTTATTTACACATTTTTTTGAATGCATCTACAGATATTCAAACTCACAGTATACTGAGAGTGGGATGCAAATACTTAAAAACCAAGAGCAGACAAAAAAAGCACAGACAGACAAAAAAAAGGTTAGAGAGGACAAAACCACTACAAAGGATGTCGCAGTGGGCTGACGACTATGAGGGAAATTGTGAGTAGATTCAGCATTTCCAGAGGAAATGAAGGCGTTGAGCCACTTGCAGCACTTGTAATGCAGTGATCTTGTAACAACAGGGGAGACAGAGCTGCCTGCGAGAGCGGTGTATCCTCAGTGAAGGGTGAGGAAGAAGAGAAGCACATGGGCTGGTCTCTGAGCTTGCCTCTGTGCATGTTTACCCAGCTGCTGATGTAGAGAATACGTGCACAGGTGCAGTCCCACAAATTGCCTGACAGATACACAGAGTTAAGGTTTCTTAAAGGCTCCAAAGTCCCATTCTCCACTGCTCTGAGCTGGTTGAACTTCAAGCTCAGTTTCTGGAGGTTTGTAAGTCCTTGAAATGCATCAGGCTGCAGGGGATCCAGCTTGTTTCCATCCAAGTTGAGTTCTGTTAGCTTCGAAAGTCGGGCAAAGAGCTGAGGGTGTAAACTATCCAGGTTGTTGTTGTTTAGCAGAAGCCTGCGGAGGTTGTGGAGGAGATGGAAGGTGTTGAACGGGATGTCATGGAGCTGATTGAAGCTCAACTTGAGCTCTTTAAGGCGGGTCAGCCCTACAAAGTCATCAGGAGACAGCTCAGAGATACGGTTGTTGTCCAGCTCCAGTGTTATAAGGTTTGTTAGATTCTTGAACAGGCTTGTGGTAAGGTTATCTAAGTTGTTTTCATCAAGTTTTAAGTCTTTTAAACTGATAAGGTCTCTGAACTGGTGCGGGTATAGAGAAGAGAGATGGTTGCGAGAGAGACTCAGCGAATGTAGTCTCACCAAACCATTGAAGACTGAGTGATGTAGGGACCTGATGTGGTTGCCATCGAGGTGTATCTCCTTCAGGTCCCTCATCTTGTGGAAAAGGCCTTTAGGAAGGTGTCTCAGAGCGTTGTGCTCCAAGTTCAGGTTCTGTAATGACTTGAGCTTGTTGAACAGAGCACGGTGGAGCTCCAGGATGCGGTTGTTCGACAGCTGTAGCTGGTTGAGTTTGAACAGAGAATCAAATACCCCAACTGGTATGGCAGAGATCTGATTGCAGTCCAGTTGCAGCTCTTGCAGGTTGGTCAAGTTACTGAATATGTCCAGAGGAAGAGATGTCAGTCTGTTCCTGTACAAATCAAGTAACTCGAGGCTGATCAGGTTGTTGAAGACTTGTGAGGGAAGAGAATCTATGAGGTTGAGACTGAGGTCCAGCTCACTCAGCATGGTCAGACCTCTCAGGGATCCCTCAGACAGAGTGGTCAGCTTGTTGTTGTTCAAGTCTAGATGAACCAACACCCTCAGTGAGGAGAAGCAATCCTCTGGAAGGCTGATGAGGCTGTTCGACTGTAGATAAAGATGCTCGAGTTTGTTAACGTCCCTCAGTGCCTCAGCTGGAACAGTGACCAGCATGTTGCCACTCAGGTCAAGGTGTTGGAGACCTGTCGCTCCTCTGAAGCTGGCCTCGCCCACACTTGTGATTCTGTTTCTGGACAGAGCAAGTTTCTCCAACACAGATGAGTTCTTGAACACACCTTCCTCTATCGTTGTTATATTATTATGATTAATGTAGAGTTCAGTGAGGGCGAAGGCTCCTTCCAATCCACCAGCCTGTAACATTTTAATCTGGTTAAAATTCATATTCAGCATCTTCAGATTAGCTAATCCACGGAGGATTCCGATTGGTAGATTTTCAATCTGGTTCTCACTCAAATCCAGTAAATTGAGAGCAGGGCAGTTTAGGAACTGACCAGGGATTAGAAACTTCAGGCCATTGTTTCGTAGGAAGAGCTTAGACAGCTTTGTCATATTGGGCCAAACTGGGTTGAGGGATAGGAAGACATTCAGCTGATTCTTAGTCAGGTCCAGGACCTACAGAAAATCCAGGAAGGAGAGAAGAACATATTTTTAGTGTAAGATAATACATCAAACTTGAGTGTCTTGGAAGCCCACCTGGGCATTAAGTCTTTGTTTCAAAAGAGATTAGCCTACGGGCCAGACATTCTGTTTTGAAAAGCAGAATTTCAACAAATCTGTTATGGTCATTGTTGTTTTTTGCGCCTTTAAGCCGTAAAAAAGAAAGAAGTAAAAACAATTTGCTGTTTTACTGGCGGTTATGTGTTGGACTACTTCTTGTCAGGCAACAAATTGTCATTTTTACACTTCAGTGTTTGTACGGATTTAATTAACTAACCTAGTGGTTTCCTGCTTCCAGTCTTCATGCTAAGCTAAGCTAACAGGCTGCTGGCTGTAGCTTCTGCTGTTGATCTTCCGTTGATTGATCGTTTATCTCAATTAACTTTTCATCGCCTGTATTAACACTTTGCTTTGTAAAATTGTGAGTGGTTTAAATAAACACAATTTATAGTTAATATGTCAAACTATGCAAAACCACCAGTATGGTTCTTTAATGAAGGTTCAGTTCACTGTCTTGCTGCAGGATTTTACCAGTTTCCAGGCTGCTGTATGTTTCATACCTGCAGCTTCTCCAGCCCATGCCTTGGTATTTCCTGTATCTCGTTGTATGAGACGTACAGCTGCTCTGTGCCCTCTGGCAGCTCAGGGATCTGGTCCAGTACTTTCTTCGTACATTCAATAGTGGTCAGGTTGTGGAGACATTTGCAGGCTGGGGGGCAGAGGTTAGTCGACCCCGCCATGAGGCTCAGGGAGGCCAGCGTTAATAAAACTGCCAGCATGGTCGGCTGCAGCTGAAAACAAACATGGAACGTGGGAGAATTGAAACACTACAATATTGTTCCATTGCAAAGTGTTTAATACACCCCAAAAATGATGACTTTAAGGTCATTGTATTCAATTAAAAATATTATTTTCCAGTTTGCTTTGATTTTGGAGAACAAGTTCTGAAAATGTGTTAAGTAAATTAGGCATCACAGAGTTAAAACTGCTGCAATCGCATCTTGTAATCCTTGAACTGTTATAATTTGCTGATTTGTGAAGGCCTCAATTTAGCTAGATGAAAAGAGAAATTTACTTTATATTGCCAAAGGAAATACAAACATTTTTAAATTATATTGACTGATTTTTAAGACACTGGTTATTTATGGAAAATAGTATAAATTACAATTTAAATAGTTTGAAGATTTAAATTCTTCTTCTTTAAATTATATTCAGTAAAAAGTGTTAGTTTTTTTATGGTTTGGTTGGTTTATGGTTTTTTAGACCATTATAATTTAAATCAAAACTTACCACTGATGAGAAGGCAGTGCTTGAAGTTGTGTTTTATTGCAGCCGGATGTTTTTGCTAAAAGCTGAGCTTGCAGACTGTCTTTGACTGTAGAGGCTGCTCTGTGAGATATGTTTGTCTGTTGCAGGGGAAGGTGTGGTTACGACATGATTTTTCTTAGAACGACAGAAGCAGAGCTTGGTAAGACCGATGTGGTTACAGGTCCATATCTCTGACAAAGTCTTGTCATGCCTGCACAATATAGTTTCTGTCATGCATAAAGACAGATTTAAAAACTCCCCACTGTACACTTACAAACCACATCAGGTTCATCAGAGTACTTCTTCTTCTAGAGACTCAGTAATACAGACACACACATCCATACACTTAACTGACATTTTAATTGTCTAATCTGGGAATTTGGAGAGAAAGCATAACGGCATGTGGAGCAACTGTCACAGAAACTAAAGATAAAAATGGGTTTCTTGTATCAGAATAAAGCATGAAGAGTTAAACCACTATTCCCCAAACCAGATCTCAGGACTGTTTAACTCTAGTTACCCCTCGGGGTAAATACTGAACTTGGGGAAACTGCCTTCCACTACTTTACACCTTATGAATTGAATGAATTACAGAGGATTTTAAACTTAACTTCTCTACAAATCTATTTAGTGATGTCTGTGATTGTCTCTGATACTGCATGTGCTGTCTGGTTATGTTGTTTGTACATTTTTGTCACAAAATCCACTTCAGTCCTGTTTTTCCCATTCTGCTTCTCTGTCCCTCCCCAGCCACCTGCATTCCCATTCTCCGTCCGTCCACCAGATGGCCTCAGACTTTCCCACCTGTCCCAGTCACCTGACTCGCTCATTCACCTGCTCACTTGTTTCCACTTTTCCTTCATCATCCCTGCAGTGGCCTATTTCCACTCATTCTCTGCCAGATTGTCAACATTGCCTGTTACTGGTACCTGTTCCAGACCTGCTCACCTGCCGTGGCCCTTTTGGAGATTACCTGATTAAATGAAGGTTACATACCTTTCCAGGGAGGTCAACAACACCTTCGAACGATGTTGGAGCAAGAAACTGTCCCTGTTTGAGAGCTGTCTGTGAGTTGAGCAGTTTCACATTTCTTTTTTAAAAGTCAAAGCACCGACCTAATTGGCTGTTGATATTTGTTTATTTAATGAGTGTTGGTTTGATTAACATTTGTTAGTGTTTTGTTTGCCAATTGTTTTCCATGTGATTTTTCTAGCATTGAAATCACCTGTGCCTGTCAGCTTTTATGTGGAAATCCTCTGAAAAGACAAACTGTTTAAATGGCTGTCATCTCTGGGCCTCCTACTTTGGTATGTATGTCACATATGTATGTCACAGCTGTTTTTATTTTGTGCAACTTGTATGGAATAGATTACATATTTAAGGCATTGAGACAATATATAAAAGAAACACAAGGTGATATAAAAAGATACATAGGATTTTAAAAGAGCAAATTAAAATATGACATTATGATTAAACGGTAGAATAAAAGCAGTAGTTGATAAACACAACATAAGCTCCGATAAGAGGAAAAGGTAACCTTAAGAGCTGTAAACAATGTTTATAAGCTGGCTAGAAATCATTTGCAATATCTCTGAGACAATATTTTCAGGATATTCAGATACACCCAACACAGGTTCTGTAAATCATTTTGTAAACAGACATTCATTGGCATCAGGCTAAAACAGCAAGAGAATCAGGCTTCTTGTGTTTGTATTTGTCATCACCTCCTCTGATGATCTCTACAGACCTACTGCTGGATGTGTAATCTTCTATAAAGTGGTTTTCCAAAAAGTAAACAATCTATTCCTGCGGAATATTTACCCTTGTAGGCACATACACATTTTATGGTAAACTGGTAATTTGGTAAACTTTAGTGAAAGAACAGATCGGACAGCTGAATCAACCCTGACTGGATGGTTTTTCGTGGTCCGTTTCAGATGTTGGTGAGCACCTTGCTGGTCACTATGGTGACAGTGAGGGTTCCGGGGAGGTCGTTGTCACGGCGATCGCCCTTGTCCCTCAGGTGGAGCGTCTGCTCGAAGTTGCCTTGCTCAGCCGGCAACGTCACCTGACCCAGGAAGGAATCCTTCAGCACGTTGTGGTTGTAGATCTGAGAGACGCGGCGAGAGAGGAATTCACTGCTTGAATGTGACGACAAAATTCACACACATACACACTTTTCTGTCAAAACACACACAAACCTCGACGCTGATTGGCTGGCTGGCTTTCTTTCTGTAGAAGAGCCCCTTGGTGTCGAAGACAGGGCTGCATGTGTTTTTATGGACTGGAGAGCGAACTTTCTCTCCTTCGCAACGAATTATCACGTAGGGGTCCGACACTGGAAACACACACGCACAGTGGCTGAAAACAGGTGATTCTGTTTCTGGATGTACAGTTTAATAAAGCTGATGTGTTATTTAACATTAGGAAATTATGTCTGACTTTGTTTTTATTAGCAGCTTCTAAGCTACAAAAGCAGACCACATCTCATGCATGTTTACGTGACTGGAAAATTAAGGCACTATACTTCTAAACAAGACAACACAGCAGAAATATTTGTACTCAACCACAAGTTTTATCTCAATCACTAAATCTGAAAACATATCTCAGATTTTTCAGGCTTTTGTTTTCTTTTTTCATACAGTTAATTCTCCAGTGGACATGCGTGACAGCAGATGTGGCTCTTGTGAGATTCCAAAAGAGACTTTTTAATTTTTAATTACTCCTTGTTTACACACCAAGTGTATGCCAAGTAGTTTTAATAATAATAGACGAATACAGGCCTTGTAGCCGTCTGCTATCATGACTGTTTTACATATAGACTGGTGTAGAGCTGCTTCAGCTGACAGGTCAGTTTTAACAGTGACAAAGGGCATAACACTGAAATGTCCAGAGTACCACAGAAACACTTTCAAAACAAAGCTCTACCTCCATCAGAGTCTTGTCCTGCGAGTCCACTTGCCTTCAGTATGTGGACCTGAGTGACCAGAGAGGGATAACCACACAACCCGGACCAGCAGGTCTGTGGAGGCTCATGTAGAGTCAGCTCCCTACAGGACAGACAGAGACACAGAGAAATGGATACTTGTATTTGTTCTTGTGTTTTTTTTTATCTAGTATCTTATGTTTATGTTGTTGCTGTCGTGGTTTAAGGTTTAAACCTGTATAGTCTGAAACAAAATCACATGGTTTCTTAAACCCATGTGACTGTGGTGTAAACTACACTTGCAGATTAAAGATTTTAAATGTCACCTCATTTTCAAATTGCCATTTCACAATATCAATTTGTATTTTCAAAATCCAACAATGCTGCTGAACTACAAACCCTGAAATGAAACAAGAGCTGAGTTCAAACTAAAACAAGCCCAGTGTGTCCCTTACTTGCAGTCGGAGAGCACATCGGTGAAGATGCGGAGCAGGAACTCTCCCTCGAGGCCAGGGTCAAAGGTTGTGGGGATGATGACGTAGCGGCCCTCTTTCAGTTCGATGCGTTTGAACACAGACCTTGAATTGATGTAGACGCTCCCATCAACCTTCTGCTGGGTGACGTGCATACGGTAGATCCTGTTTAACTCCACCTGAACACAGAGCGATATTTTCTACATTTTATTTTCACTTGCCAGTTTTTTTGGTACACCTAATGTAATCTTATACAACAGCCCTGCAATAATTCACATTCATAAAGGTTATAATGTTACGTTTACTCTTAGACCTGGAGGATTTTGTAGTAACATCTATGAATGTCTTGAGCTGACCCTGTGTATGTCGAAGCCAATAGCCAGGTTTTCTCCTCGTCCCTCTCTCAGTGTGGCTCTGCGGTCTTTCTGCTGCAGACAGATCAGCACCTCGTCCTCTGGCTTCTTCACGTTAAACATGAACTACAACAAAGAGAAAAGAAATACATCCTTCTTCCACAGCAGAGTTGTCACAAAGCACATAGTCTTGTCTAACACCAAATCTGAGAAATTATGAATAAATGAGAGAAAATAACACCTGTGGGTTTTGGAGGAAGGACAGCTTGTTGTTGGTGCAGCCCCCGGCTCGGTTGAGAAGCGGGTCGTCGTGGCGGCGCCAGGAGCCCTGCATCACAGCCTCCTCCCAGGTCTTATGGAAACTCAGGTGGGATGTGTTGATGAGACGACACAGAATGAGGTCTGTAAAGTTAGCGATAAAGTCATCAAACGTCATCCTGCAAGAGGGGAGAGAAAGAGCAGTGGATAAGTACAAATTCTGGTTTATTTACAATAATTTAGTGTATGATCAGAGATACCGTATTTATGATAGAGGAGGAATGAGGAAAATATTTAAACAAAGAGAAAAACGTGTAAATTCAGTAGGATATGTTTAGAAATTACATGAGAATCTGTAAAATTATTTACTAAATCAACAAATGAACCCTTGAGAGATGGAGATTGAACAAATGTCAATATAACAGATGTCTGAGAGTTATTATAGGTTTTTGACTGTAGGCACCTTGTGTCTGCCAACAGGAGGCAGCGTTGCACTAAAACTCACCAGAACTCTCCATCGTCCTGCACAGTGACACCGATCTTCTCCCTCTCACTCTTACTGACCTTCTTCCACTCTTCAGAGCTGCAGACAGACAGAAAAAAGTTAGTTATCTTCTTCCGATAGTAAAATGTGAACGGAAGGCGAGAAATGTGTGTAGTAAAAAGTAAACTCCAAAGAAAAGATTACATCAAACATGTTAACTTCAGTGTATTTACATAGCAGATGGATTCTCTTCTCTGAATTCTCCTTCACATCTTCCCTTGACCCCATGACGTTTTCCATTGAGGTCAAGAAAAAGTGTTTAGGAAAAGACACAGGACGTAATTTTTTTGACTATTCCACTACAGCCAATGACTTTCCTTCTTCATGTCTGTCTTCAGTTAATCTGTCTTTTCTCCTTTTCATGTCCACTCTCTTTCCTGGTAAACCCCCCTCCCCGTACTCCACACCTCCTCTTCCTTACCTGTCGCTCCAGGGCCCGTTCCACTCTTTCTCTCCCCAGGGGTTCCTCATGCGGATCATGGTGAGTTTCTCTGACCTGAAGAAGGCCAGTAGGCCTTCGCCCAGCCTCACCCTGCGCACGTCCGTCACAGCGTAGGCATGGCCCTTCACCAGGCCGCAGGCCAGCCTGGCCTCCATGTCCGCTGCACTGGTTGCCTGCAACGACACAGGAAGTGACGGGTTCAGTCAGTCTGTAAATCATTCAGTCGTTCCTAAATCAATTAATTTAATCACTCAGCCGCTGTGTGTTTGTCCTCTCCTCACCCGGATTGAACAGCTGATGAGGCCTCCTCTGTCATGGACTTTCAGGACTCTCTCAAACAGCTCGTGGCGTTTCTCTTCATTTTCTTTGAACCCGTTCTCCACCAAGTCCATTGGCTCCGACACCCCCCCGGTGAAATCCACGAGAGCGTCAGCCGTGTTGCCCCCATCCAGCGCCTCATAGCATCCGCTCATCCTAGAAACACACATAAGCAATCATTAACGCTGACATACATACTGTATATTTTAATTAATATATTTTATTCACGTATCTTTAAAGCCTTATAAAGTTAAGAAAAGTCTGCAACAGAAAATAACAGTCATGACATAGTCAAACAAACATTTGAGAAAACATTAGTTTCTGCTCTTCAAATTTTAATCCATATAACAGAAATTATGAAAAGACTGAAAATAGGTCTCCATTAAGTAATTAACATGGGATATTATAATAAACCTGTCCTTTTTTGTGGTAATCTTATGCAGACAATTCAAAATCAAGCATTGAATTGAAATTTATCCTCCACTAATACATTTAATTGTTAAACTAATATAATTGCAGGGTATAAAATGAATATTAATCAAGGCTACATTTTGATAGCATAGTGGAAGTGCTTACTTGACGTAGGCCTTCTCCACCAGCGCGCTCCAGAACTCGTTGCTGTCGTTGGAGTGGCAGTACACCAGCTCTCCGTTCACCGTGGGCAGCCGGTCATCGATCACCACGTCGACCCACTTACCAAACCGCCAGAACCGGAAGTGGAAGATCCCGGCGTAGGACTCTGGTTTCTTTTCATCCCACTCCTGGTCCTTCCAGTCAGGAATCACCTGGGTGAAAACAGAAAGAACATGAGCTTCATTAAGTATTTAGTTTGCTCTTCTTGGTGCCAGAAACATACGTGGTTCTGAAACATCTGTTCTCAGGGAAACATATCTGCGTCCTAATTTCCATCAAAATACCAACAACTAGCTAATTTGAATGAACCTCCCAGCTGTTTACTCCTCTCACCTGTCCACTGTGCGCTCTGGGCTAGTCACCAAAATACCACACAGACGGGCAAAGTGAATTTCAATGTCATGAAAACACCACACTGCAAGAGCACTGCTTGCCCTAATAGTTTTCAGCAGAGTGCTTCCGGATGTATAATACAATGCAATAAAAAAAATAAACAAATGAAAGAACTTTTCTATCAAGAAAACAACCATCTTGTCAAGAAAAATTACATTAAATCAGTAGTTTCTATTTTGAAGTTTTATATTCCACTAAAAGATGCTCCTCTGTAGGGTGAGAACTAATATAAATCATGTAAAATGTCTTTCTTTAGTTTTTATTAAACCAGTTTAAGAAGAACATATCTGCATAAGAACATAACATCAATAAATAGGCAACATAAACCAATACAACTGTTGCACGCTATAAAAGAAAAATAAAGTAAAAATAAATTAAAAGCAAAAGCATCAACCAAGAATGGCTTATTCCAGATTCTTTAAAACTGACTTAAAGTCCATCTGTACATAATCAGAAATAAATTGTTAGTTCGTAAAAAGTTGAAAAAGCTGACTGAGGATTGAAACAGTTTTTGACAAGGGAATGCCATCCACCCATATCCTGGGCTAAGATCCCTACTGACGACACATTAACGCACACACACCGACACACACACACACACACCGTAACAATCCTCAGTGAAGTGATAAATAAATAACTGATCCATTGAGCCAAGACCAGTCGAGCTCCCAGAGGCCTCAGGAAACTCCCAGAGTTCCCTCTTGTACGTCATCAGCGCCTCCTGTTGCCTAGCACCCTCACACATCACCCACCTCTTAAAAAACGCCTTAAAAAAAAAAAAAAAAAAAAAAAAAAAAAGCTTAGAGTATTTCCATTTGATATTCCAACATTTCAAACCTGACCCATAGTATCCCAAGATAAATGATTCTACTGCGGGAGATGAGATGTGGCAGGTTTTTGTTTTGTTTTGAAAATTTCATTCTGAGTTGAAACCTTTGGAAAATATAAAATAATTCAGACAAATACTGTCCTGCATAATAGCACATAAACATATTAAGAAACAGTTTGGGGCAGAAATGTCACTTATCAGGGTCGAATGCACGAGAAGACTAATTATTCTGACTGATGCTTTTTTCGCATTGATCTCATCTACCAATGCTCTCCCCTACCCTCTCTCTATGTGGCATGTCAATCAATGCGTCCTAACCAAACCACCCTGTGGGCAGGAGGGAGGATGGGGACAAAAGTGAGAAACTGCTACAGTGTGATGGAAATAGTTGGAAGAGGGAGGGAGGGAGGGAGGTGGGGAGAGGGCAAGAGAGAGAGAGAGAGAGAGAGCTGGAGAGCGAGAGAGAAAATCAGAAACTCTACCAGAGCTCCATCTATCACAGCATCCATCCACACAGACAGGCCACTGAGTCTCCTTAACCCAGGATTATAACCTCAAAGTCGGACATGGACAATGCCGAGGCTCCCTCCAACACAATGGTGCTGGCGTTTAAAGAAGACACTGAACTGACAGAGGTGAGGTTCTCACTTTGAAATGGCAACATCAATTAATTTCAGTTTCATTTATATAGCGCCATATCATAAAGTTATCTCAGGGCACTTTTTCCATATAGAGCAGGTCTAGACCGACTCTTTATAACTTCTCACCTGCAGCTACGTGACGGGGACTACAAAGTCTTATCACAATATGTGTGTTTTAAATATAAACTTTTCAAAGTTGACTTTTTGTAGATGCATGCTTTTCAGCAACATCAATTCTCTACAGGACTTGCCTATGTATATTTACACTTTTCTCCCTGGTTTAATGGACAAAATAGTCTTTATAACATCTGTTGTTAAAGTTTTCTAAAGTGTGCCTGGTGCTTTGAAAGTCCATGGTGTAATGATCAATAGGTCTACTCATCAGAAGAGTTAAAACTCTGCCTACTAGCCTGGCACTCTGCCTCAAAAACAATTTTCTTTCTGTCTGATGGAACCGATCGTCCGGCAGCCACAGCGGAGGTCAACAGCTCCTGGGATTTTATAACTGATCAAATGTAAATGTGCACCTTAGCTGTGCTGAGTGCTGAAGTGTGGTTTAGAGTGAATCAAAAGAAAAATAATCAGAAATTAAATTGTGTGTATATTCTGCTTTTCTCACTTTTAAATAATTGTAAATTACATATCTTTGGGTTTTAAACTGTTGGACAGATACAACAAGACATCTGACAACATCATCTTGGCTATCATTTGAGTATTTGATTGAAAGAAAAGCTTTTCTCAGTTTTATATCATAATAAACGGAATATCTTTGGGTTTTGGACTATTGGTTGGACAAAACAAAGACAAACATGTAAATAAAGTCATCTTGGGCTCTGGGAAATTATTTTATAGACAAAACAATTAAGTGATTACACAAGAAAATAATCACTGGTTGCTACCCAGTGTAAAAGTTTAAATCACTTTCTATTTCCTTTCTTTGGTTCTACAGAGCCGCCTGCTCAGCTACAGGACAAGAATATCTTGATGTGACAGTTAACCTGAGCAAAGTGGTTGGAGATTCAAAAAAAGAGCCATGTTAACATGCAAATACTGACCATAACAAGGCAAGTTGCAATAGTTACTGTGTAAATCCGACGAATGAGACAGTGATGTTCGCTACAGGAGGTTTGCCATTCAACATGGTGACATTATATAAGCAGAACATTGGAAATGACAGAGGTTTATGTTGCTAGATCAACTAAATACTGTGTCATTGGAAGGAATACTGATTCCTTCACCTTGATGCACAATGCCCCACAACGATTAATCACGGTTTTAGAAATAAATGTCTCTAGAATTTGACCCTCGGCAAATTCAAGTGAATGGACATGATTGAGAAAGGCACACTCCTGTCTACAGGTAATGCATGATGCTGGTACTGTAGCATCATGTTGAGATCCTGATGCCGACGCCGAGAGGAAGCACAAGAAGAACCTGAAGCAGAATCAGGACAAGTTTTTGAATGTCATGCCCCTGAACTGAACACTATTGAAAACCTGTTAAGACCTAAAAATAGTAGAGGTGCTCTAATTTTAGTCTGACAGAACTTCTGAAAACACGTTTCTTGGTTTGTCAGTGATTTTTTTGTCTGTGTCTTTTTTCCACTAAAGACTAATGAGAAATGGTTTCGTGAGTCTGAATACTTACTAGCAGATCTACATTTAACTTGTGTTGACGGTTAGAAAATGTATTTCCAGCATAAATTCCTTCACAGCTCATCAGCACCCCGTTCGAGGCCTCCTATTCTTGGTCTTGTTTGCAAGTGGTGGATCCACAAGTACAGAATAAAAGGTGGTGGATAATAAAATTTGACACACACGTGTTTTCTTTCCACATTACTCCAACCCATCTCAGTTTCCATTTCATCCATCTCTTCCTGTGTGTTCTTCTATTTCCTCTGCAGATGATGCGTCGTCGTGTGTCGTCTTTGCAGCGGTCAGGGCAGAAGCGTCAGGATGGTGAGCGTCTGCTTCTTCCCCACGAGTCCGTGTATCGGCTGGACTTCACCACCCAGCAGCTGAACTTCTCCCGCTGGTACTTCTCCCTCGTCGCCCACGGTCGCGTTACCATCACCGGCATTTGCCAATTCTGGACCCCTGACCTCACCCACCTGATGACCCGTCAGCTACTGGAGCCGATCGGAACGATTTGGCGAAACGCTGACGACCCGGAGGATTCACCGCCCAAATGGCTGGAGGCAGACATGCAGGAGTTCGGCGAAAGGATTGCTGAGCTGGCCAAGGTCAGGAAGGTCATGTACTTCCTGTTTGCTTTCAAAGATGGGGCGGAGGCAGCAAATCTTAGCTGCTCAGTGGAGTTCATACCAGACAAATGACTCTTTACTTTTTTGCCAGTAGAGTCCTGTTAGAATACTGGAAAAGCATTGCAATATTTTGTTCAACCTTTGACCTTTAAAACACGTCACGCTAGAGCTGAATAAAAGCTTTGCTTGAAAATGAGATGCAAAGAAATACATCATCTTAAATATTCTCCCTCAAAAACGAATTATTTCTCATCTCCGAGTCTCACTGATTAACCTGTACTTGTACACTAACAAAATTGTAGTTCCACCTCTTTGTGCACATTTTTCAGAAAACAAAGCACACATATTTAGCAAAAAACAAGAGATAGAGCAAGTATGAATGCACTTTATTTAAACTTAATATGGAACTAATCCTCTTGTACATTTCCTGGTGCTACTTAAAAGATCAATGTATCATCGACATAAATCAATTCATAAAATATTTAAAATTCGTACAGAAACTTGCGCATTCATACATTTCTTACACAATATTATTTGATGATGCTGAAACTTCATAATAACTTAAATTCTCTTAACTGATTAAAATGTTTTATGAAATCATCTACTTTTCAATACAAAACGTATGATACAAACTAATGATCAAAAGATGCCTCTTGTATATAAAACACGCCTTTACTGATCAGCTGAATATTGTGATAACATGTGTAATGAGTGACTTGTTCTTTGAGTCGTTACCGTCTTTGCTGTTGTTGTATTGTGTTTCCGAATTCTTTCATTGCTCACAGAAGCGACAGCTAGATGCAAAACAAGTAGCAGTGAATGGAATATCAAATGGATATATTCACATTGCATGACTGTTGGCCTGACACGAGATCAATAGAGTGACATCTATTAAAAATCGACTGAAAGCTGTGTGTTCTCATTGGTGCTGATTATTATTGGTGTTCAAAGGGCTCAAAGGGCTTTATGATTAGACCCTCGATACAGGAGAAGAGGATGTATTTGCAGTCATTCTCATCTCTTAATTTTCAGTAAACACAGTTACTCAGTTATCACGAGCATGACGACACGAGAAAAAGTAAAAGGGGAAGAGAGAGACAAAATGAAGCGGGAGAGAGTCGGAGGGTAAAAGGAGAGATACGTGATCAGTGAGGCGGGAAGAAGATTTACCAGAACATTCTATGCATTTCTTTGGCTGTTTCTGATTTACAGTCACATCAGTTAAAAAAAAAAAATGAATAAGAGGGCGGCACTGGTTAGATTGTACGAGAAGAGAGAGAGATGAAAATATTACAATATTAAAAAAATACTATGGTTATATAACGGTTATCAATTTCTCAACAAAAGGTTAAGTTATATGGTATCCTATATTTTAAGTTTATACAATCATCTGTCATATGTAAATCAAATTAAAGAGGTACTGCCATACCATATACCATGCAGAATACAGTCACTGCTGCAAATATTTTAGACGTGATTGTGAAGTGGAAAAACTGAAAATTTGCTGAAATAATCTTCTTGGCATGACAGAAAAAGTGTTTGATTATCCAGTAAAAGCAGAGTTTGCTTACAATAAAAATGTCCTGACAGATTTGATGGCGCTTTGGCCACTATTTTCCAAACATGTATTGTATAAACTTGGAATCTGTGAGTAATAGATTACCAGTCAGTTACTGTTAGATCCTGGCACTGTGTCGTGTGATTTAAATAATAAGCTTTGATTTTCATAAAATACTGCATTTCTCTGTGTTTTTCTGTCTCCCTGTGTTTCAGTTGGACGGGACTGAAGGGAAACAGCAGGGGAAGATGTCAGGGTTACAGCTACAGTATCTGGTTATGAGTTACAATAGCTCCCATTATGTTTGCACTCAAACTTTCCGCTTTACTGGAGCCAAATACTGGCAGTTATCTTTCTCTCCTGCAATTTGTTTTACCCTGAAAAAGTCATTTTTACTGTGGCGAGTTAGAGAGAACTGCTTCAGTGAGGACAGAAACAGGACGGACAACAATTACAATTCATTTTAAAAAACTAAACTAAACATATATTTAGGATCTGCAGTTGAAAGCCTGGGATAAGCTAGTAAGTGGACCAGGAGTTAAAAATAATTTTGTTTAGTTATTTTTTGTCAAATGTATGGTGTGGGAACAACATTTGGAAAATGAAACAAAGAAACTGTGGACGAATTTGAATTCAAAATGAGATACTATATAATTAAAGGTGAATTATAATCTTTACATAATGAGTTAAAAGCCACAACGAATGCAAATTTTAGCACTTTATAAAAAACTAAGAAAATGATGCTTGATTTACTATATCAGTAGTAGATACATTTGCATGTTATCAACATAAGTGACTAAAATAAGTATTACTTATTAATGTAAGCAATGAAAATCTTAAGGATAATAATTTCAAGAAATACCTCTACACACTACACGTATAAAAAATGCATTTTTTATATTTTGTTTGAGTGTTTTTAACCATTGAACTCATTATGTCCTATAGGGTGATGACTTCACTTTGGAATAACAAAATATTGTCATGATTGTTGTCAGACTGCCCGAGTAGTTTGCCTTTTAATCACACTAGAGGCTTAATAAGTGTTTTAGAACCAGTGTTTGTTTTTGGACCATTGACAGGTGTCAAGACAACTGGCTGCTCCACTGAGGCAACAACACCTTAAACAGGCTTTAGTTTCCCTTCAGCTGACGGAAAACTGAGAGCTGCAGAGGACCTCCGAGACCAGAGAGGAGGAATGAGGTAACCAACAGTGGAAAAAACACTGAGCAAGCACACAATGCACACACACACAACCATGACTCCAATAATACACTCTTATCATGTTTATAATATGTACATCTAACAGGCCGGAAGGTGTACAGGTCAGAGAGGCTCACGGGTTTAATTTGTCCAACAGAAAAAAAAAAAAAAAAAAAAAACATGTTCTGCTGATGTGCAAGGCACTAAACCCACTATAGATCCTGTTCACTCATTGTGATTCACTCTGGAAAATAGGATAATGAAAATACCTTAAGATTACCTGTAATCATTTCTACACCAGCATATCGTTAAACTGTTTAAAAATACACTTAAGTTTTTATGATGTCCTAGCTTATAACACAAGTGTGTTGAGTTAGAAGTGTGTTGGTGTTATTGTTAAACTTCATAACATGATTGGAGACTGATTTATGAAGTTACATATATGATTAATACATTGTTGAATATTCAGTTCCAACTGACAGAAAATCCATTCACACATGCAGTTGTGTCATTTCTGAATAACAGGGTTGTTAATGAAGGTTACTGGTGCCCCCTTATGGATGAAAGATATTACTTCCTGGTTGCTGCAGCATCCAGCTCAAGTCTTTACCAGATGGATCTGTGCAAATCCTTTTAGTTTGTAATGAAATAATTTTAATTTAGATCGTTGTTTAAAGTCTCCTTGTTAAGCAGCTGTGAAACAAATACAATAGTGTTATTCACTTCAATCTGTCAGGGCTCATTTTGTGATAATGACCATTTCAAAGTGAATCGTGCTAATGATTTATGAGCTCTGACATACATCATTATTAAGAATTAAAATTCCTAATTACAACATTGTGCGCGTAAAAGGGCAGTAATCTATAAGAAAATCACTTGGATTAAACAAAGTGCCACTCACAGTACACAAATCTAAAGCAGACACACACCCAGTCACACAAATCTAATACCCATATACTTGTACACACACATGGCCACACCCATCAACGCACACACACGCCTATACCGCTCCACCAGCTGTTGCTCAGCCATTTCAATAGAAGTCTAACTGACACACAATGTGAACTTTTGCACATCCCTCAGTAAATAGTTTGCACATCCTGCACAATATGTACAGCTCATTTTCATATTATTGTAGTTTTTTCTAATTTTATATTTCATTGCTAAATTCTCTATTTTACATTTGTATTCTTGACTTGCTTTTTCGCAGCGGCTTTATTTTATATATCTGTATATATTTTTATGCTTCCTATGCTTATTTATGCACCAATACACCGAAGCAAATTCCTTGTATGTGAAAACCTACTTGGCAATAAATCTGATTCTGATTGTGACTCAATACTGTGTGATTTTGTGTGTGTTTGTGATCTGTTCTTGTGATGGATTCTTATGCAAGTATTGTATATTGTGTTTATGCAGACCCCGGGAAAAAAAAACATGGATACTGTCTCGGTGTCTTTGTCTCACCTTCTGCCATAGTGCCTCTCTGGAGGCCAGACTGGAGCAGGCAGCCACGAACCAGCAGTTTCCCAGCTGGCCTTGGTGCAGGTCGTGGGCACTAATGCCGTCCACAAACAGACGGGGGTTGCTGCATAACTCCTAGAAGGATAAAAATGATTGCAATCAGTGTTATTCTTCTTTCATATAAACTGTCATCTTTTTTTCCTGACTTATCAGGAGAGGCGATCCTTGGCGAAGATCAAAAGAATTCTTCCATGCAACAAAGAATCCAACACATAGCATAGTGACCAACAGTAGAAGGAGATGGTCATACTGGGCCGCTGCCAGATGTGGATGAACATGAAGCAGGGCGTTAGCCAGAGCACTCCTGCAACCGTCATATGGCAAATACAGGGTAAACACACCCTCGGATTAAGTAAATCGCTTCTGAATGTTCAAAGCAAAACAAACCACAAAGTGTATGAGAGGCAGAGTAACAGGATGGCAGCCAAATGATAGAGTAACCAGTGGCACACCCACATAGCAAGACCACTAACCATGTAGAGACAGACATATACATGGCTCATGTTACATCTTAAAAAATTAGATATAACATGTTAACATGAGAGCTTTAGAGGTGCAAGCAGGTGGTGATTTCGTTACCTTTTGACCAAGCCAGGCTAGCTATTTCCCCGTTTCCAGTGCTTGTGCTAAGCTAAGCTAACCGGCTGCTGCCATAGCTTCATATTTAGTGCGCAGATGTGAGTGGTATCGATCATCTCATCTAACTCTCTGCCAGAAAGCGAATAGGCGTATCTCCCAAAATGTCGGAGGATTCTTTTTAAGTAGATGCTACAGATAAAAATGTCAGCATTGTGCATTTGTATGTGTTGTATTTCCATTTGTAAAGTCACATGAAAAACTGACTGATGTATATAAAGAAACCACAAAGAATCTCAAACGCCCCTCGCTGTGTGTGCATTCTCAAAATTAGAGGTCACTATTTTAAGTACATGTACTGTATATGCCCAAACACACAGTACAATAAATGTACTCATCTGTTCAACCACAAAAAAAGACACACACACACACACACACACACACACACACACACACTCAGAGTGGAGAAATTGCCTGGGTGGTATTACTTTGCATACCGTCTTCATCCTGCTCTTTTTTGTTCCTTAAACATGCACATGGAAAAAGTTATAATACTGGTCTGTCTGTGTTTATGAAAGAGGCCGATATTATCTGCAATTTTTAGCTCATCACAGATACATTGATCAGGATGGTTTATCAGTATAGTTTTAAGCTCTTGTAAAACATGAAGTTACCCTGAGGTTTCACTAAGTACCTCAGAGAGACGGAAGTTTAGGGTGAAACAATATGAATGTTTCCTCTCTCTCCACTCCCTGGAAAAAAAATCAATAAAATTGATCAATCGGAGTGCTTCAAGATTACTGTTTAATTATTTATCAGCTCAGATCATCAATGATTGACAATAAAAGCATATTGTACACATACAGTTCAGGCTTGAGCTGTGTGTGTTTTTATACTGAGTTCTGGAAGAAGGAGAAGGAAAAGGATCATTGCTGAAAACATAAAAAAAATAAACTGCAATTCACATAATAAAAAAAGTCTTCATTCGAAACCATATTCAGACCACACCAGACTCTGCTTGGAAGTGGACAGAGACCCATCTTTTCGATCTCACTGCAGTTTTTGGTCTGAAAACCAAAACCTTTTGGGGTTTGATGCCATTCTCACCTGCCTAAATGAACTGGACTAAAACAAAGTTCATTTTAAAGTGAATTAACAGGATTTTAGGCAGGATAACTGCTACAGGAAGCCCTTTTCTTAGCACCTTATATTTCCCCTTTCTTCAACAAAAACTAATTCATGCTCATACTCTCAGGTATGAATATGTGAAACTGTGTATGAAGCAAAAAACTGACAATCTTGTGTGGCTCAATGATGTTTTTTAGTGCTTTGAATCGGTTCGTGTCTTTAAGTGTGTATTTAAAAAGACAGTACAGTGTATTGAAGCTGGAGAGCCATTAAGCAATAACTCCATTATGAGCATCATATTTCCCCATCATTTTAACAAATAAAACAGTTGCAGTGGTTACTGCTGCACTGCATAAAAACAGCCATAAAAACAAATATGCTTCAGTGAAATGCATTGAGTGACTCAAAGTCTCCGAGGCAAGTTTGGCAGTTTAAGCAAACAACTCTGATATCAAACAAGCTAAACATTTATTCTGGACTGAGGCCATCTGTTGAAATGTTTTATTAAATCAGTTATGAAAAACACTTAAAGCTACTCACTCAAAATGATTCATAACATAAATTAAACATAGAAACTAATCTTTGTACTTTTCCAGACAGAGGGAAATATTCATGTTGTCAATATGACACGGGCCAGATGCTCAGTACTTCAAGATAAATGCATGATAGGAGCTCAATGGAAGACTGAAAACAGCGATATAATAGTTTGGGATTAATGCAATAGCTCCAGATACAACCTGACTGTGGTAGCCATCCATTGTACCAGTTAGTACAATAATACCATCACAATCATTCCGTCATATAAAACTTGCACGGCAACATTTAAAGTGAAATATGTTGTAACATGGTACATTTTGGGGTGTTCACTCCCTTCAAAGCCTGTGTTTCTTTCCTACAACACAATGACTATTATTGAACAAATCCAGGATTTGTTCCAGTCGAAGTTCATTGGATCAGAATACTTTCCATGTCTGTTCTGAGCCACATTTTATATCATATTTCAGTCCCACAATCCCTGTGGTTTTGATTTAACCACAAACATGAGAATAACTGAATTAAGGAACTGTACAATTTGCCTTTGCTCAGTAACTACAGGAGAGACCTCTCAGTGTGTTCTTCTGCTGTTTGTTCAAAGAGCAAACAGACGCACACATACACACACACACACACACGCACACACCAGTTCCGGGTATTGGAATGGGATTTCAGTGGTATAAATTCCATAAATTCCTCTTCCCACTCAGTCCATGTAACCTCTCCTCTCTCTTTATATGCACGCTCTCCTATGCACTTGTCTCATGACCTCCATCCCCCTTTCCCACCTACTGTCTCCCGACGCTGTTTCCTGTCTCTCTCTCTCTCTCTCTCCACTGCGAATCAGCTGATCAGCTCACTGAACAATTTGTGGTGCAGCAATAGCTGGGCCTTCATGTTGTTGTTTGTCTAATGGGGTTAACAGTGAGGTTGCCGCTACAGTTTCGACTGAAACCACACGCTAAGTGTTTCGAAAAGGCAGAAAAGAATTGTCATACTCCGGTAAAACAGACAATGCTTTACAGGAGTATATGACTTTCTATTTAACAAACCTTTTTTTCTCACCTTAGGCCTTTTCCAGGTGACTCTGCCGATGCGGTTGCTCTGGTAGAACAGAGACTGGTCGGATGTGGGGAACAGAGGGTCTTCAAACAGACAACTATTCTGCTGGCACTGCCTCCTCAGTGCAGAAAAAGACTGGCCCTCGTACGGGACCGCCATCCCCCTGCACAGACGAAAACCAGGTTTCATTAATTATTTATTTATTTATTTTTTTNTTATTATTATTATTATTATTATTATTATTATTATTATTATTATTATTATTATTATTATTATTATTATTATTATTATTATAATAACAACACATATAAAACAGATGTCAGTCTATAAAAGTTTGCCAAATTAAATTAAACAAATTTACATTACATTGAAAATGGATTGTTGCATCACATCTTTTACAAGGGCTAAGTAGGTTGGTGGGTTCCTGCGCTTATTTGACAGCTTTATATCTGAAGCTTCACCAAAAGTACACCAAAACATAACAACAAACAAAACAACAAAAGTAGCCAGAATTGGATCTGGTTTATATGGTTTGAGTGGTTTCTGTGGGACCTTCAGCAACACTTGTAGTATACAGAACAACTTCATTGTTAGACCAACGCATTTCAGTTTGTGGCCTTCATCAGGGACATCATAAAACACATAAAAAAGAAAAAAGAAAACAGGGTAGGTATGAAGCAGAAAAAAAATAAATAAAAAAGGTGAAAAAATACACTGCCTGGTATTTTGAAAAGAGGATCATTTAAAAAGCAGCAGTCCAAGAAGACACTTCTCTATTGATGCTGTTCACATTGTGGTGTGGAGGTGTGGATAACATTTGGTAACAAGGATTTAACACTTTTTAACACTCCCAAAACATGTGCGCACACACACACACAAGATAGTCAAACATACATTACATAATTCCCACCAGTCATGTGACAGGATGACAAACAGAAACTCGGACAGCCATGTCTGACTACAGATCACCAGCAAAGCAAACACACGTTGAAAGCTGCATGCCTCTATTGTGTGTGTGTGTGTGTGTGTGTGTGTGTGTGTGTGTGTGTGTGTGTGTGTGTGTGCGCGCGCGCGCGCGCGCGCACACAGCATCAAGTGCCTGATCTGGTGACTGAAGTCAGCACTGCAGCTTCCTGTCTGCCAAACAAAGTGAGGTCTATTTTAGAACAGGGACAGTATAGACACAATATTTCCTTTAACCTGGTGTGTGATCTGTCCTTCTAGATTCAGACCGACACCTCTTTGACAACTTCGTTCAGCTTGAGATATTTGACAGGAATACTTCAGTACTTCTAAAATAAAACTTCACGTATTTCAAATGACATTCGTTATGGAATTTGTTTTAGAGCTGTAGATGGTGGTTGCATTATTGTTTAGTTCACTACTTAGTGCTGCAATGTTCATTAAATATTCAACGTACATTAAAAGCGTTTTTTTCTGGCTACAAAAACATTGTAGATCTTGAGCAGCAGATAAAAAACATGCCTCCTAAGCAACACATAAGCAGTAGAGGTGATTTTTCATTAAAGCATTAAATTAACTGTTATGCACGTGTGCTTTGGGGCCTTTTACAAATTTGAACAAGACTTCATCGTGAACAAAAATTATCATTAAATCACTTAGTCAAACGCTAACTGGTTGTCTAACACACGTCTAAACAAAAGCCCCTTTCAGACATGCACCTGTTTATTCAAATGTCAGTCTTACTGGGTTGGACCTCGTATGTTAAGTGTTACCCTGGTAACATTTCGGTAACACTTTCAACACGGCACAAGTCTGACTTCAACGCCGTTAGATCAATGTTTGCCATACGGCTGCAGCATAAAGTAAACACGAACAGAAAGAACGCACGTCTTCACTGCCTGATTAAGATCACTGTGATACATTTTTCACATCTCCAAAGCTCAAAGAAAATAAAATCAGTTTATAATAACAGTAAAACACTGACAGGGACCAGTTTACTGCACAATGAGAACTTTTACTTTTGATACTTTAAGTACATTTTGCTGGTAATACTTAAATACTTGAGTAAGGTTTTGAATGCAGGACTTTTACTTGTAGTGAAGTATTTTCAGTGTGTTATTAGTACTTTTCCTTAAGTAAAAGACCTGAATACTTCCTCCACCACTGGCTGCCAGGATGCTGGTTACCATGGACACTGTTAATGGGACACATCAGGCCAGTCAGTAATTATATCAGTGTCAATTAAAGGCACTAAACAGAGAGGATACTGAACAGAGTGAACAAGCGTGTGTTTCTTTGACAAAGACCAATTAAAAAACTAACAAGAGAAAGACCTTTTCAGTTTTCCTCAACAAATTACATCATCTGCTTGGTGGTCTCCTGTTTCAATAAATACTTTTTTTTCTTTTTTGATGCTGAAAATATTTTAAAAAATACACTTGAAAAACCAAGAGCAACTTGTCTTTCCAGAAACAATGTCCTGATATAATCCAAAGGCCTCGCTGTGACCCAGCTGAAGAAAGAGAACTATAGAGGCACCATTTAAAATTGTGGAAGTGCTTCTATAGAAAGTGGGTTGTGAAAACGTCACAAAGAGACATTTGACTGCTGTCAGCGAGCAGGCTGATTACAAGAAACTCGCGTGCCTTCTTTACTGCAGACAACCAGCATGACTGGGAAATGACTCATCAACAGAGGGGAGGAGGGGGACCATGTGTTTTTCTGTCTGTGTTTGTGTGTAAGTGCATTTTATCATATGTTAAACAAAACTAGTTTACACTCACATTGACACACAAGTCTGTTAGTCAGTTAGTTTACATGATTTAGCATTAGCGATAGGCCTTTTCACAGCAGACATTGTCATAGCAGGAAAAGCACAGGTGTTACTAATAACATTTACGATGGCTCTGTTATATTCAAGTATCCCAGTAAGCCATCGCAGCGTGACAGTGAGCCAGCGTGCACAACAGCAGAACCCTTAAACTGATGCAGCTAAATTGAATTCAGCCATCATTAATTGTATCATTTACACCTGTGCTTTTCCTACTGTGACGTGTCAAATAGGTCAATTATATTACAGTTATCTGACTGCATATTAAAAGTGAAATTTAAAAAACAGACATTAAGACATTACTCAAAATTAAGATGATATTTTCAAAAAGCCGGCTGCTATGTGACTTCCTCCGAGCCAGAACTCTCCCCCCCCCCCCCCATTACTGAGGAGGATGATTAAGTTTAATGTGATTTTATTTAAATCAGGCTTTCACTCCCAACAATGTCCTACAAAAGCACTTAAGAATCTGAGGTTTGTTTATGGTATCTGCTATCAAAATATAATATTATCACATAAGCACAAAGCAACAGCAAAAAAAAATTTTTTTTTTTAATAAAGCACAATGTGACGTCTCCAAATTACTTGTTTTTTCTGACCAACTTTCAACAGACCAACTGTTCTGACCAACAGATATTCAACTTAAATGATAGAAAAGAGTGAAAAGCAATAAATACTCACATTTGAGTTACTAGCTGCATTTCTCTTGATAAATGACAAACAATTATGAAATATATATTTTTAATAGTTTCCTGTCAACCTACTAATTTCTTAATCAAAACATCTGCTGCTAAAATGATAAGTCTTATTAATTAATTAGTCGGTGGACACAAAAAAATAATACTCAAAAACAACTAATCTAATTCATTTATCCAGCAAAAATGCTGAACATGGTTACAGTTTCTCAGATGTAAGGATTTGCTTCTAAACATTGTTGTTGATCGGACAAAACAAGCAACATGAAGCATAGCCCGGCCGATTTGCTAAGGATATGTTGTTTATTGTGACCAACATGCTAAGTGGAACATTTTACATTGTCAATATAAACTTGTCAGTGCTCTCTGTGGTGAACAAACACTGTTTTTGTACCGTAAATTCTTGTTACTTTTCAGCAGATATATGCTGATACAGATCTATCTGCAAGCTAAGAAAAGACCCAATCCAATATACTGGCCTTACCGGTTAATTTGAAGATTAACTGGTATTTTCTAACACAACTGAAAACCCTTGATTACTCAAAACTAGTTCTGAGCAGTTGAACTGGGAAATTAAGAAAAATGACATTGTTTATGAGGTAAACACACTGGGACAGAAAGTGTCAGTAGTTGTTAAGAAACACTGCCTACAAGACATTCAAGTCACCTGTTCACATCAGTCTGTCAACTACTGCAGTTTACTCCTCTTTCTCACCTTCTGCAGCATTTCCACATTTACTTCTTATTTCTTCCCCAGAGTGTTATGCTCAGCATTTAAATGTCCAACACAGCTAACTTCTCATTCATTTTATGTGTGAACACACTGTTTTCTTGACGTGAAAACAACTGACAAGTAAATTAAGATGAACATTTAAAGACCACCAGTGTAATATACAGACACAGAAGTTTGATCATGACGCAAGAACAGAAGGACAACCAGCCAAACATGGGCGTGGTGGCTTCGTGTGGGCGCCAATAGACATGCCACCGCAGATATCTGACAACTGAACAACAACCCAATGCAGATGATAAAAAAAATCACATGTGGGCATTTTAGATATTGTGTAACATGAACAGCATCAACCTAATCAATGTATCCGAATGCAGCTTTACCAAACAGTCCACTTGTCTCACTTTGCTTAAATTAACTTTAAGATTTTGTAGAACAGTTTCAAGCGATTTTCAGCTGTGTGAAGCCACCCAGAGAAAATCAAAAATCACACCGGAAATTGGTGAAAAAAAATAAAATAAAATGCAATGTCTGTCAGAAAAGAACCCACCTGCTTCTAATCAGTCTTTTGTGGTATAATTTAATTGTCATTGATTGTTAATCTTATTTTTGCGGTATCTTGTCGCTCCTACTAAATATCATTAAAGTTACATTTTGTGTGATTACAATTCAGATGTCCAGTTTCTTCACCATGGATTCCCCTTGCACTAGAAACAGACAAATAAAATAAAAATAATTCAACAAATAAAATATTTCGCTGTATACGGGGATGTTTTTTTAGTTAGTGACTCGTTCTTCCTTCACACTCAAAAACACGTTAAATCACCAACATTGTTTTACCGCAGGAATCACCAACCCCTCGCCTCCGACATAACCGATAACATTTTCGTATTTTATTTTGAAGGTTGTTGCCGGACGTGCATTTGTTTACGCGCGCGAGCTTGAAAGATGGCGAGTATTTTTTTTTTGACAATTTTCATCTTTTGTTAATGCGAGAAAAACGAAACCGTGAACAAATTATATCCTGTATTAGTGCGACACATCCACTTCATCCTGTCCTATTCTATGCTAACGCTACGTTTTCTTAGCTAACGCTTCCAACAAAGGTTTCATAAATCGTGTCTGCGTCCACTTTGTCAAAGTAAATGTGTATAAACTTGAACTGAACGGCAGTGAAATTGTTTAAACTACATTGAACTTTTCTGAGCTACAAAACAGACCCATTCAATAACGGTTGGCCGTGAGATTTCCTCGCAGACTTCAAATGGAAAGCAATTCAGTGCTAAGTTAGCTTTAACTAATTAGACTTTACCTGGAAATTTGTTTGGTTAAATGTCAGCTCCCTGGGTGGCTAGCGCGGCTGCTCTCTCGCCTCCCAGGAGGATTTCGGTGTTTCTTATTCCCTCCTTGAGTTGTCGGGTCGGTGATGTGCGGAGCTTTGGAGCTGCAGCTTAGATAGTTTACAACAGTCAAAGTAAAACCACACACACAAACACACAGGAGGTGCTCCAGCCTCTCAAACCGTCAAACCAGTCTTCAATCATCTGAAGGCTCGAGCGAGATTCTCTGATGCCTTCACGTGCAACACGGACAAATTGAAATCAACGAGTTAAGCCCACTTGAACCCTGAAAGAATCAATATTGTATTGTTTACCCGAAAGAGAATACACCTGTATTAATCCGATTGCACTCCTTAATAATACACTGTTTACATATAAACAGCATTTTATGATCACTTTATCCAGAATGAGATCTGAGTGAATGAACACTGGCGTTTCCAACTGTTCCGCAACAGCTCAGACTGCATTGTTGTGTTTTCACGTCCACTTATCACATAAATTAACACGTGTTCAAATCGATATCATTTTTTGTGTCATCTTTTTGTTTATTCGTTTACGTATTTACATATATTTGTTTATTCATATCTGTATATGTAAATACGTTGAGAGTCAAGTTTCTTGAATGTGTCAACCAGTGGTGGAAGAAGTATTCAAATAATTTACTTAAGTAAAAGTATCAATACCACAGTATAAAAATACTGTACATTACTAGTGAAAGTCCTGCATTCAAAAATTCACTGAAGTAAAAGTACAGAAGCATCAGCAACAAAATGTTAAACTTATCAAAACTAAAAGTACTCATAATGCAGAGTGACTACTGTCAGTGTTATACTATTATATTATATTATATATAATATTATTGATGTATTAATATGTAAGAATATATCATATGTTTGGTAGTTTAATCTGTAACAATGGATCATACTTTCTAATCTGATCATATGTTTGTAAAATCTTAATTTGAAAAGTAACTGCAGCTCTTAAATAAATGTAGTGGAGTGAAAAATACAGTATTTCTCTAGTGAAGTAAAAAGTATAAACTAGTATAAAATGGAAATACTCAAATAAAGTTCCTCAAAATTGTACTTGTATTGTAAATGTACTTAGTTACTTTCCACCACTGGTGTCACATACTTGGTCAACAAACGTGATTCAGATTTTTTTCGCAGATTCAGCATTACCTTAACCAGCGCAAATAAAGCTAAGTAAGTGGTATATTGTTTGATATGCAGTGGCTTGCTCTCAGTGCTGCAGAATAATGTTTTAACAGTTGAACTAAGTTTGAGGTGTTATAAACAACATCTGTACAGCATTTAACAAAGGATACCACAGACCCCGTATTGTCTGTTCAAAATGTAGGAAATACAGTACAGAAGGATTTAACTGTAAACCTAGAAATAAAGGAGCATCCTTAACATTTTATGACAGTTGGAAGGAATTTACTGAAAGTAAATTACATACCACTGACCTCTGGTGGGTGCGGTAGTAATTACAGAACTGATTTGGGTGTGAATGATCTTTGATACCAAAAACCAGTGAAACGAAACATACATAACTACATAACATAAGTTCACCACTCTGCAAATCAGCAGCATGAAAATATCATAATATATGTGCATAACAAAAATAAGACAAATGAGTTCTTGCCACTACAAAACATATTTCACAATTAATACTAATGCTAATCCTGCCCTGTGTTCATTGTGTAGAAATGTGTTTTTTGGGTAATTTGACTAATTGCTTTTTTGTTTGTTTGGTAATGTCCGTGACTAAATCACAATATAAACTGAAATGATGACGACCTTAAGGTGGCTCCTTCAGTTTTACCTTATCCAAGGCCCTGTCTCATTAGTAAAGTAGTAAAATCTAGCTTTAATACCTTCAGTGGATACACATAAATAAATGAGTGTTTATTGTAAACTATAAAAAGTTCAATTAATCTTTCAATATTCCAGCACAGGATTACTGGCTGGTTTTCGGGGGGTCTGGGTAAAATATAATGGTAGTCTGCTGTTTGCACTATACCTACTATACCTGACGGGTACTTAAAGGCGGCTGTTGAACTGGGTCAGTAGGGGCCTACAGCTAACAATGGTTTAACCTGCTAGATGGCCCAGGGGTAAATAGCAGGTTAAAATGGCTCTGACAAAATTCACATCAGTACAAGCAGCAAATAAGCAAATAATAAATAAAGTAGGCGAGTAAAGCCTTTGGGGGGAAGTTTCACTTCCCTGTTTGAAACACAACAAGCTTGGCAGAGCCTTCATCTCACATTGATTTTGGTAAAAAGAGTCAACAAATCCCTCATGAGGAGCACAGTAGGGTTATATTTCATTCTTTCTGGGAACTAAATAGTCCAGAAAAATGTCCTAGATTACTGAATGGTGCTTTAACAGAGCAGCATATTTATGTGAGCAAGCTGTCCGCCCTCCGCAGGCTTTACTGTTCACAGGGTTTAACTTTATTCGTAAATTTTCAAGCTGCTGTTGTACGGAAAGCGGGTGGCTTTATAAAACAGTGCCACCGTCTCTGTGATGCTATTAATCTTTAACGTCATCAGAGGAGAAGACATCCACAGTGTCATGTGAGAAACTGCACTTTACACTTTACCAGAGAAGACTGTAACACCAACACATCCATCAGACTGTGTGTGTTCAGTTTACACACGAAAAGGAAAACACGGCTGCATTTAGAAGAAATTAAACAAGCTGTCACAGGTAAATATCACCGACTCAGACTGCACATGGAGTATTACATTCACTTTCAGCTGTGCCGTTACGTTTAAGGGTTTATTTGTTTTTTTGTTCCATGAGCTGCACTGTAAACAGAGTCACAAACTAACTTAAAAAACAAAACTGACAGATATTTACTGAAAGGCAAATATTGACCCAGTAACGGTCTGCTCCTCTCACTACTCCTTACACTGCCTTCTATACATCAGGCGCTGTCCTGTGTGAGCATGACTTGTGAAACTGCTGGTATTTTTCTTTAATAATCCTGTGGGGTAAATTTAAAACAGCTGAAATTAAAGTGAACTTGAAATTTTGAACATACATTTTTATATCTGTCAGAATCTTTTACAGCATATTGCGGTCACTTAGTCCACTATTACACTTAAAGCTGTATTAATTGATTTCTTGGCCACTTGAGGGGAAGTATGAAGTTGTTTTGGGAAACATGTTAGCAAACAATTGTATATTTACACATCCAACAACTACGGAGCAACATTAGCATTCATTTGGAGTCGTGTTTGTGTCCACCTGATGAATGTAGGTCCAATATTCACTCTCCTTTAGTCTCCAGTGAGAAGAATATCTGGCTCTTTAGCTGCTAGATGTTCTGCTTTCTTCACCAGCTAGTCTCTAATTTAGTCTGACTGCTGTTTTGAGCAGGTAGTGTACAGTTTCTTTTATTCTGTTGTTACCTGTAGTCCTGCTGTGAATCCAGCTGTCACAGACTCAAAGTCATTTACTGCACTTGAACCATAAAAACACATCTGACTCTTATTTCCTGTGCAGGTTCAAAATGTTAACCAGGTGGTTAACTTTCACAGCTTTTCTGGCTGGCTCAGCGAATCCAGAGAGAGCAGCTATTGGCCAGGGTGCTCTGACCGTCGCACCAAGCTGCAGGGTCACACGTCATCCAGAGCTAGAGCTGACTTTAAACTGTGGAGACGGAAAGAACACAGGTCAGTAAAGAGGATCAACACAAACAGAGGAGAGAGTCCAGAGAGAGTCCAGCCTCTACACCTGAGCAAATCTGTTTACTTTCCTCCCTCCTGATGGGAAACACCAATTATAATTAAATACTTACGACATACTGTGTTCGCAATGACGATCTCTGCAATCACATTTTCCATTAAAGGAGGTTTTTTGTATTTTCAACAAATCCCATCAAAAGGCGGTGTCTGAAATAATCCCTCATTCGCTCATTTAGTACTCCCGATATAATAGATACTCAATAGTTTACTGAGCAGCAAACTAAGATTTTATACACTTATGAGTCATCATCATAAATGTACATGTCATGGACGCTGCTTTTATTTCACTCCAGTGTGGACATTTTTGAGGGCATCATATAGGCCATAAATTTCACACTACAGATTTCAGACACTCAAATAAAATAGCACACAGTAAATATAGCGCACTATATTGTAAATAGGGAGTGATTGCCTGTCACCGACTGAAATCTGTAAAACAGCTCAAATATGTAGTTTAATTAAAAAATAATTAGGCTAAATGATTTCTTAAAACAGCTGGACACTGGAGTTTTTAGCAAACATTTCTCAAACAGTAGGAAATAGTGCATTTGTTGGGGACTATTTTCAGCGGCGGATTAATCCGAATTTGGTGTTCTAGTGAAAATTTGGGGCAGCAGGACGGTGTTTGTGGGATTGAATCAAAATAAACTAGTGTGTGTGTTCATGGTAATGAAGGAACATGTCACCCAGTGCAACAGTGAGGCTCACTGATGTGTTTTTTAATAGTTTTTGAACAACAATGGAGCTCTGTGGCTTTAATACACACACAATATTTGTTAGTAGAACATATAAAATATAGAATATGACCAGACTCACACCATCAGCATATATCTGAAGCTCTGTAACTCCTCCTCCTTTCATGTGTAGGTGTGGTCCAGTTCTGGCACACCCCCTTTGGAGACCTTCAGACCCCTGGTTCCCACAGTAAACTGGACCCTGTTTTTATGCACCATGACGGGAGCCTGGTGGTCTCCAACACCAGCATCCTCCACAGCGGCCTGTACTACTGCCTCCTGCGGCACACAGAGGGAACCACACTGTGGCCGTACGAGCTCCATGTTGGTCACAACAATCAAAAGGACCATGAAGACAGCGAATATGAGCAACGCAGCAGCTGTGGTGCGTTCAGGTTCAGGAGGGATGTCAGGTCTGAGGAGGAGAAGAAGGCAGATGTTTCAGACGGGAAGTTTGCAGGAGCTGTGGCTGCATCAGTTCTGCTCACGTTTGTGGTGGGCTTCAGTGCTGGAGCTCTGACCAGGACTCATGTTCTCAGGTGCGTTCAGGGTCCGTACGTCTCAGTTTTTATGCATACTGGGATTAGATTCTCAAAGTCACATTTCTGTGAAATTATTTTGCACATTTTCTGCCGGTAAATGCTCAAAACAAAATTAGTGATCACAGTGGCACTAGAAAAGACTTGATGTTCACTGTGATTGATTACATAACTCAAGCAGGATTCAAGAGTCTGCCAACTGATTTTCATATTGTGCTGAATGGAATGGAGACCAATGGATGCCCAAAACAGGAGAAGAAAATACACTCAACACAGCAGCAGTTAGCAAATATGTGAGCTGTGGTCTACACGTTTTGTGGTAAATGGGCTGAAAGATAGAAAACCATTGGTTCAGTTATTTTTGCTTTCCTGCACGTAAAACAACTTCATGCACGTCACACAAAACAGATATATTGGTGAGGTGATTATGGTATTCTTGATTTTCAAAATTTTTAAAACTAAGTTTTCCATTTACTGCCAATAAAAACCACAGAGTGTATATAAAAGATGGCCGACATGACAAGTACACGTCAAATAAAGTTTTCCCAAAGATGGTTTCTGTCATTTTAGGTAGTAGCTGGTAGGTTTGGTTTTAATTAGTTATTTGATGCTATAAAAAGGGGATGTGACATCATCATTGACAACTGTGAGCGTGCTCGCGATTGGTTCGTGTGGGTGTATAGGCGGGAACTCGACACCCCGGCTTCATTTTGGCACAGCTGGAGACACGTTGTCCATCTTTATATACAGTCTATGATAAAAACATTTTTAAAAAGGCATTCATTTATTTAGAGACCTTGTTATGACAAAAGAAAATACAAAATGTCAGAGTCAATCATCACTTCTGTGTCCAAAATGATCAAAATTTTAAAGCAGACATCTTTAATATAAGAAGATAATGTGTAAGTTATATTTATAAACTCCCACTACACCATTTCCCTTTAGGTGTTTAGGGGCAGCCACTACGAGGTTGCGATCACTACGGAAACAACAAACTGACACGCCGGACCGTGGCTCTGAGGTCACCGTGCCACCCATGTATGACAACCAGGCCTTTGAGATGGAACAGGTGCCTAACGACAACTCGGCGAATTGTGCAACCACGGATACGTCGATTTCGACGACAACCTCATTTCCCCCTCCCAAACCTCAGAGAAGCTTCTGGAACAAACGAGAGGAGGAGAAGGAAACCTCTGCCTATCTGGAGGGATGTGACTACATGAAAGAGGAGGGAAGGATGCAGGAGGAGGCAGGAAGAAGTCTGGAGGAAAATAATAAAGGGTGTGATGGAAAGGCAGAGGAGGAGGAGGAGGAGGAAAGAGAGTTCAGTGGTTTCTATCTTTTAGGAGAAGATGGAGAGAGTCGAAGCAAAACAGATGAGGACGAGTACAGTGAGGACAGAGAGGAGAAAGATGGAAGAAACAGCAGGGAGGAAAAGAAGGAATGGAGACAGGAGGAAGAGGCGGAGGAGGGAGGAGAGCAGGAGAACAGGAGCAAGGAGGATGGAGAGGAGAGGAGAGGAAGTGACGAGGAGAAAGGGAGAGATGAGAAGAGGGAGGAGCGGGAAGGATGGAGAGAGGAGAACGATGGCGATGACGGAGAAAAGAAGAGGAGAGAGGAAGATGGAGAGACAGACATTTGCAGAGATTCTGAACAATTGTCTACAGAAACAGAGACAGGCAGCAGAAAACAGTACACAGTGAAAGTCATAGAAGACCCATCATCCTCACCACCCTGCCCCCGCCGTCGCAGCCGCATCATTCGCCTGTACCAGTACGACGAGGACGGCCAGCGATACTGCCACCTTCCAGACCCCGCCCCCGATGAGCCAGGCCCCGCCCCCAGGCTCAAACAGCGCTCCCTTTCTCTGACGCGCCTCAACGCCATCATGGCCGCCGCCTCAGCAGGGCCGCTGGACACAAGGGAGACAGGGAGGGAGGAGACAGAGGAGAGGCCACACTTCCACATGGGGATATAAGAGAGACACTACAGAGGGTGGACAAAATAACGACAACATGTCAGAGCAGTTTAAAGGGCTTTTCCATCTAAGAACCAATGGGCTGAGAAAGTAATGCTGTCATTTAGTTTACTATCAGCTACCAATACCTTTGCTTTAACTAGACTATATCACTGAATCATTGTAATCATATATTTACTATATTGTTGATATAAATAGACCATTTTGGGATGTACATCAACACTAGAAAGCAATTACGAAGTCCGATATCCACCTGGATGTGACTTAACAGATGTTGGGATACAAACACTGATTATTATTATTCTTCACCATTTTCTTCCCTTTCATCATTTCAGGTTTCAGACAATCAAGTCTTCAAATGTCTTTTCCAGGGTGCCCAGTTACTGCATGCATTACTAATTACCATGATACATATGTGTACTTATAAAGTGTTTGGTTTCAGAGTGGTGAATGAAACCAATAGGTTGTACCAATTATTGAGAAGCAGCTTGTCATACTTCCATTTCCTTTTTTATTACTGTGAAAACGTCTACAAACAAGACACAAAATGGGAAAAAAAAATTTATTATAAAGGGAAAAAAAATTCCACAGCTCTTCTCTCAGTTCTTTTTTTTTTTTTTTTTTTAAAGGACATTTTCTTCGCTTCAAATTAACTATAAAAAGTTTACTCAGCGAGAGAAAGGCCTCTTGACCACAGTTGGCTGACGATGCACAGAGACGATCTCTGATGGGATGCGAGTCCACAGGGACAATTCTGTAGTCCATATTTATGTGTGTGTGAATTGTTGGAGTCTATCAAAGCGTAGATCAGATCCGAAACGGTAAAGAGATTCCGCTTGTGTTTGTGTGTTTTGTTTTCTCTCCCTCTTCCTCCTTTTTGGTGTGACGTTGTCTGCTACGACGCTGGCCAAGCTTTCTGCCATTCCACAAACTCGTCTAGCAGCACCGGCCCTGCAGACAAAACAACAAGGCCATAAATTATATTAATATAGTTCCTGCACTTTTTTGGGTGGCTGTTCAATCTGAGCACAGATCACACATCAACTTTAATTTTTTTTAAAAGTATAACGTAACTCAAGTTGTGCTTGTGTTACAAAATTGTATCCTAAAAGTATAAACAGTTACTCTCATTCAGAAAGCAAAACATCAAAATAAATCCCTTTTTCCATAAATAGTTATGTTCAACTGATCACTATAGAGCTTCAATGATTAGCCAATTAATCGATTGAAAGAAAATTAATGACCAACTATTTTGATAATCGATTAATCGTTTTATGTAAAACATTTTCTGGTTCCAGCTTCTTAAATGTGAGGATTTGCTGCTTTTCTTTGTCATTTCTGACAATAAGTCAGTTAGTCTTTGGGTTTTGGGCTGTTGGTCAGACAAAAGAAGCAATTTGAAGATGTCGCTTTGGGCTCTGGGAAATTGTGATGAGTATTTTTCACCTTTTTTGACATTCACAATTACTCAACTCATTTATTCTGACAGCACTTGAACACAGCATAAAATAGTCTCTAAATATGAACGTGGGTCAGAGTTTATTTAGGAAAGTTGAGACATTTGGGAAAATTATATTTTTGCTCGATAAATGAATTATAAAATAGCCATCAGAATTGTTATGGATTGATTTTTCTTCAGCAGTTAAGTCCGTCTTGCGATTATTTCTTACTAAGGTAAGGTCTGTGAAGCGTTGTGGCAGTGCTGACCTCAGAGGGAATAGAGAGAACCAGTGTCTAAAAGGAGGAAGCTATCATATTAGCTTGTTGCATCATCCAGTGTCATATAGCCCTTACTCTGCTGAATGAGAGGCAAGACCAAGAGGTTTCCTCTCTGTGTTCACAAGTGGAAATAGCCATAACAAACGGTGGCAACTCAACAACCCACAAGGAGTCACTAAAGCTGGATTAACATGGTTTCACTCAGTAATAGAGAGAGGTGACTGATTGTGGTGAGCACTACCTACAGTCGTGCCGTATCAGAAACCTGAAGAAAACACAAGCAGCCCAAGCTGACCAATCACAGTTCCTGCGCACGTAGCTGCCGTAGGTACAGTGTAACCCCTTAATGCAGTATAAATCCAGCTTAAGTCACTAAACTTCTAGTGCCACGTATTTTGCCAGGAGGTGTGAATTAATTTCATGGTGCCATTTTCTACTAAAGCCTCAGAGTGGGGTTGCTGTAAAATCCAAGTTGTTAGTGAGTTGCTTATATACTTACAAGCTCCGTCTTCATCGTAGTTACTGAGGTCTGTGTTGATGGTCCTGCTGAACTCCAGAACATTATACCACTGGTCCTTATTCATCCCCTTGTACTTGGACTGCTGTGGGAGAGACAGATTGACAGGCAATTACACACTGGTTTTGCTTGTTCCTGAGTTATTTTTGCTAAGAAACTACTGGTGTCACAACCATCCACAGTCCTTACACAGTACATGTTTCTCTGGCCGATCCAAACAAACAAGTGAGAGCAAAGGGATTTACCTCCAGGAACTGATGGAAGACTGGGAAGAGAGGCCACGTTCTCCCAAGCAGCAAGGCCAGCATGGATTTAGCCGTGTCCATGTCCAAACTCCTCTGGTCTTTATCCTGATGACAAGACAAAGGCACAAAGACAGCTACAGTGAGCAGGAGCTGACAGAACTGTTGGGACCAAGTCGGTCTATTGCTGATGGTCGCTTTTCCACAGAGCTCTCAGGTAATATTTAATCTGACTGTCAGAAAACAAGGCTGCACATTTATTGTATTAAAATCTCAACTCATTCTCAGCTTGGAGTACACCTGAACATCACAGCAGCAAGTTAAACCACCGGAGGTCAGCAAAAACAAGATTATCAGGGAGTGATGGGGGGGTGCAAACTCACTCTGGCGAAGTCAAAGGCGTATCTGTAGATGTTTTTGAAGACTACAGAGTCGTTGAGTTCACCGCGCAGGTAATCCAGTTTGCTCTGTAACCTCTCTGTGCAGTCACACCTGCACAAAGATAAGGCTTGGTAAAATCAAGTCTGTGGTTCTCGTATTCATGGGGTAATAAACTAAATGTAGGTGATGAGAACAAGATAAAGTCTCATTTGTAACTTAAATTTTAAGCAAAAGAAAATAGAAAGTTAAAATGAAAAGTCATTCTTACTGTAATAACGTCATTCCTCTGAGCCACTCGTCTTTTGTGAAGAACCCCATACTTGCCGCTTCTAGATGCCAGGCTAAAACTAACATGATAATCTGCAAGAAAGAGAATATAGCATCCATTAAGCCTGGTAAATGATGAATGAGTGGACTACACTGAATTAAACTGAATAGTGTTAACTAGCTTATTGACTCTTTTCTCCAAACTCAGGCTCTTTTATTGCTGCTGTGTTTTTTTAAAAGATAAATGTCATATTAGACCACATTTGCACATACTAATACTTCACTGGACTAAAAATGGAGGCTCTGCTGTTAATTGGCCCGTTGCCATGTTGAATCAAACATATGAAAGACAGAGACTGTAAAACTTCTCTCTAATAACAAAGCAGAGAGCTGTAAAACTGAACATGGCTCGTATTTTAAGTGTCTCGGAGCAGGACATTTTTGCAACACCAATGAGGCTGTCAGAACCAACATCTTCGGCAGTCATAAATCAAACTTCAATCTCGTTTATGTGCCACATAAAGATAAAGCACACAATGAGCTTCCTTAGTGAGAGCAGACTAAAACGGATTTGAACACAATCGTGTCCCGTTGGCTGGACGTCATCTGCTTAATTGTCGTGACTTAAATACAACAGGTAACAGCTAATATAGGGTTTTATTTATTCACTATTTATTTTGAATTATAGCAGAGCCAATATATTCAAGAGACGTGTTCATATTGTTATAGTATATTTTATAACACTGAGTGACAATACAGAAATAAACTTTCCCCACATCACACCACAGCCCACAAAGGGTTTTCAATGTTTTGCAAGCATTTAAAGTCTAGTATGTAAATGGAGTATTGGTAAATAGCCTTTACTCTTTATGAAATAGATAACTTATTAGTTTTGAATATGTAGATTATTTACCTATACAGAAATCTTGCCATTTTCACCATCTAATAACTCTAAACTACAACACGCCATCATATTTTCTGCTATGCAGCTCTGAGTGTCGTAAAACAGCATCGCCTCACTCTCGCCAAGGAGTCGTCCTCCTCCTTAATTAAAGTCTGCGTAAGAAGCTTCATCAATAACTCTCAAGTCTTACTGAGGTAGGAGTGATTTTAGACACTTGATAAACATGGACCCAGGTCAGGGATAGGCAGGGTGAATCTAAGAGCCAGGGGGACTCACATTCTCTGGTTCCACACCAATGTCTTCGCAGAATTTCTCCATGGCCTCTGGACCGACCACCTTGTCGGGACCAGCATACTCCTGGAACCAGGCCAGGCACTTCTTATTGGAGAACAACTTCTCAGCAATCGGCCTGGCACCACGGATCTGAGGTCGGGTGAAGCTACAACACAGACCAATTGTTTAGGTTCAAAATGACAGAACAGTTTCAAAATAAATATACTCATCTCATATTGGTAGGAAAAATGCAGTGCCTTATTTAGGTGGTTAACATATAGGGTTACTTTTAAAAAATTTTGTTTGGGCAATATGACGTATACACCGTGCGACAGTAGAAATGTGTCCACTGGTAGAGATTTGGCAACAGCATTTCCAATTACATATGCCACGATAGAAGATTATCGCCATATCGCCCACCCCTACATGGAACTGTAGTCACTGATGAATTAGGACAGACTTCTGGTGTAATTTAAATAAAAAACACTGAACATGAAACGCACACAAACACACACTTAATGGCATGATTTTGTCCTCATGCTCCAGCAGCTTCACTAGTCCGCATCTAATTACATGCAATATGAAACCCAAACATGTGTATTGCTGCAGTAAAGTCATATTGTTCATATTGTGAAACAGTTCACGTCAACCTCGGAGATATCAGAAATTCTGGTTTCGCTCGTTAACGAAGCACTACAAATATGTTGCACACCCACACTCCTCTATTCACATTCCCTCAAACACACACGCACGCACAGAAAAATGAGAAGGCGAGGGGTTCAGTATGCAGATTGCCAGGTGAAAGACGACCCTGCCAGTCCTTTTTCAGGCTACTGCAGGGTTCAGCCAATGGCCGTCCTCTCCAGCTAGGAGCCTCGAACTTTCTAGAGGTTGGACCAACATGCTACAAAACACACCCAGGACCCAAACTGAGCAATGCACCGCAAAAATATCTGATGGAGACGTAACATACAAAAGCAATTAAGAGTGGGGGAGATTTCATGCACTGAAGATAGATGACGTGAGAGGACAGACATACAAAGTTATAGTATGAGTGAACTACCTTGTAATTTTACACTTGCGCTCATTATCATCCGCATCAGGGTGCTTCCTCTTCTTCTTCACAGGCATCACTGAACCTTTAACGGGCTTCACTAGCTGGGCTACACATGGGGTAAAATAAAATCACTTGTTAGCAGGGGGTAGTAGTGAGATAACACATCCACCTACACACACCTCTAGATGACAATACGAGCCAATAATCAATCATCTATTTCAGGGTAAAATGTGCAGGATCATACCTGTGTACCTCTGGCTGCCTTGTCCATTCAAATCTAAGAGATTCTAGAATAAAAGAAATCAAACTCAGGTAAGAAGGCCCCGGCACAACGCTGTGATAAGCCTTAATCCAGTCAGAGGCGAGAGAGATTAAGACAAAGTTACAGTATTATCACTGTGTAAATGTTGGACTGCATTAGCTTTGTATGCTACATTTAAAAATTAAACTACTTACAAGCTTGTCCAGCGTTTCTGATATTGTACTGATGTCTGCCAAACGGCCCAGACTGTTCCTACGAGTAAACACATAATCAACACAAGCAAGATATCATTAGTACTCCGAGAATGTCAAACATACATGCTAGACATTGCTTACTTTTCATTAATATTAAAACCTAGAGGAACATTTTGATTGACCCAAAAACGATCACAGCGGCAATCATTTTTATCCTCTCTCATGACGATTGTGATGTAAACAGTACAAACACAGTTCACATTACATTAAGTACTTTACCAGGAATAAGTGCTTTCAGGGATTTGATTAGCCAGCGCAGCCTGTTACCAGATGAGGTAGCATTGTGTTGTGGCAAAAGTTTAACTCGGTTTCACTTTTTTGGACAGCCTTATTTTGCCAGAGTCCTGTAATATGTGAACCCCACTGTGCCCCACTTTGGCACAGTGGGGACATTGAAATGAAGACGGGGGTTGAGTTTGCTCACGGAGCACCATTTGTCTGAAAACGACATTAGTCAGGTCGGTCACTGAAGATCTGACTCACAAAAGGTCTCAGTAACCAGTTCATCACAAAGGTACTGGACGGGGTTGAGGTCAGTGCTCTGTGCAGATCAGTCAATTTCTTCCACACAAAAACTGGGAGAACCACTTCTTTATGGACCATAAACAGGAAAGGGCCTTCCCCAAAACTGTTGCCAAGTGTGAGCCTGAAATGTCATTATATGCTTCAGCATTCAAATTTCCCTTGATTTGAGCTAAGGTGCCTATCCCAAAACCAAGAAAAACGGACTCGAAGTGTGTGGACAGGTGTCCTAAAACTTCTGCCACTGCATGTGTTACAACTTTTAATAAAAGGCCAAAACATTACAACTGAATCTTGGCGATTTATATCTAAAATCATGCTGTATATAAGGCAGGTTTACAAGACACTGAGGCCACTTTCAATTACAGATTTGATCGAGTTTAGTCAGTGTGCACATGCAAGCAGTTGTCACGAGCATGACCCATAACTCCCCAAGTGTCAGCGTTTTCATCATCTGTGTAATGTTGAAAAAAATATTGAACAAGAAAGATACTGTGTGCATTTAAGCATGGTCGGCTCAACTTGTACTCGATAATCTGTCACATAACCGTAATCAGGCTTCAGGTTGGTTCATACAAACGCTTCACAAACAACTGACAGGCCGAGTCTGACATAACGTAGGACACTCAGCATTACTTAGAGCAAAACTGGTATTATACAATGCTAATAAGATTTGTGACGTTAATTAGGGCACGGTTTACTACGACTACTGTGTGTCTGCTATGTTCGTGAAATTAAATGCAAGGCTACAGGCTGTAGCAGAGGATATGGCTTATTTAAATGTCTGTAAATTTAATTTAAATATGGAAATAAACCCACTTTTTCGATACCTATTTTCGGTGAAAATCAGTAGAAATTAAAAAAAAGGTTGAGAGTATTAGTATAACATTTAAGTGCTGAATATGTAACACTGAAGGACCTGACGAGTGTTTTCACGTGAGTTATCGTTACATAAAACGGCTTTAGGACTCTTTCGTTGATGCTAGCTTAACGCAGCTAACTAGGTTAGGATGACTAACATTATAAATCGTAACCAGATCTCGCATGTGGTTTTCGAATAAACGCCACAGAAACTTTAATTACAGCATAAAAAACACATACTGTTATTTTTACATTCTTCTAAGGCTCAACCTTCGCTGCTAGGACAGTTCTTTTGTTTGCTAGCTAGCGGAGCACCGCGGTTGTCAGATCTAGCTAGCGACACTGCTAACGTTAGCTAATTTTGTCAACACACGCGTCAAAGGCTCATCAAACCCCCTGAACCAAATTAAAGAAGTATAAGAAAGGTGTTTGTTTTAATAGCACTAACCAACACTAGATTACCTCGTTTAAATACTCCCCACTTACTTTAAACACGTACTTTTAACAGTTAGTAGTTGGCTGACAAATCTGTTCCACTTCTTCTCCTTCGCCGGGGTTTTGGCTGTCGCCGGCGTTTCCGGGGGAGTGGACGATACCACCGCTATATGGGGGTGTAATGCGAAATAATCGTTTCCATGTCGAGGATAATGTTTGCATACACGCGTTTTTACAAAGAGAGATTTTAAAAACAACACCTATAATCATATCCCAACAAATTACTTAACGTTTTAGCCACCACTGAACCACGCGAGGAAAACGGCTAAATATCACGCCCACCCTGCCGGACCGAAAAAGGTGAAACGTGTATCTTTTTAAAGGAACAATCCTTTATTTTTGGCACTCACATGCAGCTCTCACACTTTCTTCAGTGCACTCAGACTCGCTGACCCATCATGAAACCGCATGAATGTGCCGCGACTTTTTACTACAGGCTGTAAGCGCTTATCAGTGTCCGGCATCTGCATTTATAAAGTCTCTGTCATGGACCTTACTGAAAAAAAATGTGATCAGATGTGTTTTGGTTAATATTAAGTTAGTATTAATTTATTTATTTTTCAGATTACATAGTTGTATTTTTATCTGTTCATACTAATAACAGAATGGTTGATGGGGAAACACCACATTCATAAATCAAGAACAACAAGCACCTTTTATGCATCCTTAACTGCTGCTCTTCTGGAAGACAGCAAATATGTTTTGTCAGCTCTTGTTTATTTTGAATCATAATTACTTTTTTATGTTGTCCCTGACAATGTAATTCTGGGGCAGCATGTGCAGATGTGTGTCTGGCATTCCCGTTCTGATTTGTTGATTTAAAAAAAGAAAGTAAGAAAAAAAGAAAGGAGAATTGGGTTTATGTGTTGACTCCAACGTTTCTGTGTGAACCGGAATAACTGACCTTGAGCCAGCGGGACTCATGTGTTTTTCAACAGAAACACAGCATAAAAAGGCATAATGAAAGGGAAAATTAATCTCTACCAGGGGTAGAGGAAGTATTGAGATTGTTTACCCAAGTAAAATTATCAATACCACAATGTAAAAATACTCTGGAAGGAAAGAAAGAAAACTGAAATCTGTGTCTTTACAGTTGCCTTTATTTTGCCAGGAAATAAATTATTCAATTAAAAAAAATATTTGAAACAAGCAAAACAACGCAGCACATGATAGTAGTTGAACCACTCTCCCCCTACTCCAACAACACAAAGTTTAATGTCTCTTTACTTGATGTAGTGGCAAACATTCGCCTGACTGTGTTTAGTTCAAGTTTTGTCATTATGGAAGGCTACAGGTAAGTCTGCCCCCCTGTGCTGGCTGGACTGATGGGCAGGGTGGGTACATGGTTTCAAATGAGAAAAACACAGCAACCACAGCCCGCTCCACAGGCCAAAAACCACTTTCAGCTCCTTTAACCTCAACTAACGTTAAACCAGATGTCTCTGAACAAGATCTGAAAAAAGCTACAGAAAGGTTTCAGTTTCGCCAGCTAATACTGATTGATTGGACAAAATATAACACATTCAACTATTGTTTAAAATGGTTTAAAATACAAAATGTCTAATAAAAAGGGCAGTAAAATAAGACCAGTACCTGTATTTTTAAAAAGAAGCTACCATGGAGGGAAGTGACACATTTGTATGCTGTAAATACTTAGTTAGAAAAAGTTAAAATATATTTTCTGTTCAGTTTGTTTAAAGCTCTCTGGTCTGAAAGCTCTACAGTCGGCTCAGACTCACACACACTGTGTTTCTATCTGGTTCAGTCTCTGTATATGTTGTCAGATATACAGATTCAGGAAGCTGGACAATTATGGGCTCAAGCAAGACTGTGAAATGATGTTCAGAAATACTTCAAAGCTAGTCGTCGTCTATTAGGCAGTGTGAACCTGTGAAAAACCTCTGCAAGAGAAATTACAGTCTACAGCCTTGCTAACAGCTCAGTGGGGCTGGACTTCAGTTAAATGCTAATATCAGCATGCTAACATGCTCACAATGACAACGCTAACATGCTGACGTTTAACAGGTATAATGTTTACCATGTTTGCCATCATAGGTTAGTGTGTTAGCATGCTAATTAGCACCAAACACAAAGTACAGACGAGGCTGATGGGAATTAGTTTAGCAGGTAAACCAAATTATTGGACAAATTAAAACTTTATCCTGGTGATGGTGCTAGATGGAAAGGTCAGGGGATCAAAGTTATTAGAATAGATCCTCTGGGGACCATGAATGTCTGTATGAAATTTCAATGGCAATCCATCCAGTAGTTGTTGAGATATTTAAGTCTAGTGGTGCACCAACAGACCATTAAAATATTTAGCCATGAAATGTTGAAGAGAATAAAATGTGAGAACAAATTATATCAACAGTGAGGTTACACAAAAACTCAGAGACAAGAAAACTTCCGAGTACAGATTCAAAGCAGAAAACTGTGAAAACTCTAACTTCAGTGTCTCATGCATACAGACACACATTTCCTGTAAGTTTACGCTTATTAGCTCTTTACGCAGCAATTTGTACTTACAACCTAAATGTGTGTGTGCATGTGTGACTTACAGAGTAACTTTGAGTGCTGAGTTTTCTGCTTTGAATCTGTCCTCTGATGTCTTTGAGCTTTCTCACCACCGACATCATTTTGTTTCAAACTACAGATTTACAAACTTGAATTTCTCAAGGGGTGATACACAACCACAGGTTTTGAAATTACTTCTTCACACACAATCGCACCTCTAAACTGTCATTCAAACTAAGTTTCTGTGATCGTTAATGCTCCAGAAAGAGCTGAACCCATCTGGTATCAAAGCAGACAAAATAAACCTCAAAGCATCTGGAAATGTCCCAGGCCAGGTGTTTGTACTGAATCATGAGGAAATTTTAAAAAAAAGACAGGAGAAGGAAAAATGCTTTAAGGGAAAATTCCAAGTCATTAAAGGAAAAATCCACCCCAAAATATGTATTTTGTGTTATTTATTTTCCTGGTGTTCCTAGTTTACCTCAACCTACCGTGTCTAATTTTAGTAATAACCTACATTTCCCAGAATGCCTTATGCTTTCATTCAGCCACTTTCAATCATATTTGGATGTAGAAATATAAATATAGCCACAGGGTAGACTCAGACTCAGCTCTTGTGTAAAACACTTTGTTTTATTGTTCCTTTGCATTCTGGTCCATTTTCTAGGAATTGGTTTCTGTGCCTCTTGTATCACAAATGACTCCATGTGCAAATGTTGAACTTCTCGCACTTTGATAGAGAAGAAAAATACACCAAACAACAAAACAGGCCAAGGAATACAAGATCCATCACCACCAGGATATGCAGTTGCTGTTTTAGGGTGGATCTTTCACTTCAGGCTGTACAGAAGTCCTCACTGGCTCAACAAACACACACAGATGAGAGAGTATGCAAATTATTTTTAGCATTAGTTGGGGAAAACCAAATGAGTGGAGCTCACCGCGTTAAAGCTGTTAATTACGTTGTTGATCACAGAAAGAAACATTAAAAAATATCCTACTTTACTAGGACTCCATGTACCCGAGGATGTTTAAAAGTTCAAGAACAGGAGATCATCTGCAAAACACTAACGGAGCCAGGTCTGTGCATAGAGAACAAAACTGCATAATGTGATTGACATGAGTGTGTTTCATCTCAACCAGGCAGACATTGGCTTTTTTCATTTCTTTTCAAGGAAGCGTGTAAAATGAAAATCTGATTATTACCAACATCCTGGTATCCTGGTCCAGAAAGTGAAAAGCTGTTTTTTTTTTTTTTTTTTTTACAAACTGCAGGTATGAGTCGAATGTTAATTAAATTAGTTTAAAATCTCTTTTCTTTTCTTAAAAGTGAAGTTGAAACAGAGGAGAGAGTTGCAGTAAATAAATACTGCGTCAGCTCTATGAATGTACACTCAGAAAAACATATTTCCAAAAACAAAACATGAAGAGGAAACCAAAAAAAACACATTTCAACATTCTTCATAAATAAAGAATAAATATAAAAAGTTCAATCCCACACATTCACTGTTGTCTTTTGTCTTCCTCACAGCTCACAATAGTTCACGTTCCAACATCAGAGCAGAACAAACTCTCACAAAATAATGTCACCAAGTTAAATGGTAGCAATGCTTTTAGGACTGAAAGTGACAAATGAGTTTAAACGGACGTGTCCTCAGTTTTTAAATGCAGTGTTTTTGACATGCTCTCTTAAAGAGTGTGCTCTTCTGATCTCAGTGCGACTGATTGTTTTGACTCAGCAGCTTTAATTCCTTTCTAATTCTAAAGTTTCTGCAGCAGTTTTCAGCGACAGTGCTGAACATGTGGGGGAGCTGCTGTAGGAACTATTATTTAAAAGCTACAATATGTTAAACGTCTGAGCAGCAGCAAGAATAAAGCAGTCGCATAATTCAGCAAGTGTGAAAATCAGTGTAAATGTTGATGTGACTACAGTCTTTCAGTTGCTTTAACACTTTCTAATATGTTTTTAATAGCCATTCAGCCCTTGGAGGACACACACAAACACCACTTGTCAGCTCCCTATAACTGCCTCTGGGAAAAAAATAATCAATAAATCGTAATGCTGGAGAATTTATAGTTGCAGCAGATAACAATGTGTGAGGTTCTCAAGAATAACAGTGGTGAGAAACACAACAAGTAAAAGAAAGCAGCGTCTTCATTTCCCACTGGCTATTCCTCACTTTTGTCTTTTTGTCTAAATGTCTCAGCGTGAACTAACCTACTGATAAATAAATTAAGAAATAAATTGCACGATTTTGTGCATCAAGAAGGTGATTTGTCACATCGTGAGTGTTAAGGATTTTTTAGTTCCAAACTTTTCAGACCCGTGAAGGATTTGTACTTAAAACAGAAAATCAGAGTTTCATTCCAAATTGATATATATGTATATTCATTGTAAACTGTAATGCATAGAAAAATAATTAATAAGTAAAAACAAGTTCATCCCGGGGAGCAGATAAAAAGGTCTGAGGCGAGTAATGACTTAAATATTATCCCACAGTGTGATTCAACCAGAAATCATTCTATAAGAGTGTCTTTTCATGTTTGTTAAATATTAAATATCTCATTTTGGAATAAAACTCTTGAAGGATTGGTTCCGATTGATTGATTTTATACGTCGTCAAATTGCTTCTTTTGTCCAAAACTTTCATAAATGACAAAGAAAAGCAGCAAATCCTCACATTTAAGAAGCTGCAACCAGCAAAGGTTTGACTTTTTTGCTTGAAAATGACTGAAACGATTAATCGATTATCAAAATAGTTTTCTTTATAGTTTAATAGTTACATTTTCTTTTGATCGACTAATCGATTAATCGACTAATCATTGCGTCCAGCACTGAAGCTTCAGCTGTCTGACTGACTCACAATGTTATTTTTGTTCTTGTTTTGAATTTAAAGATATGTACTGAACAGGAAATTTTACAGTTGAAAATGCTCTCGTCAGCGCTCTCTGGTGGACAAATTATGTAATGGAAGCAAATGTTTCTAAATGACTTCCAAATGTATCACTGGCATTTCTGTGCTGCAATTTCTTGTTTGCTTCTTGTCTGACATACACACTGACAGGTCACAAAATATAGTTTAACACCTGTTAACGGTGGCAGCGTGGCCCAGTCTGACTTCTGAAGCATCACATGAATGTCGGAATGAGTTTCGTGGATTTTGAATTCTATGTCACACACATATCAGGCCATCGAGACTAAAATCTAAATAACTTGTGATAACTCTGAACCAGGAAAGTATTGATTGTAGTGTATAGCTTCTCCACTGAGTCTGAAAAACCAAAGAGGGAACTCTTTGAGCCACAACGTCGTCATCATCATCATCATCATCATCATAACCACGGCTGATATGCAGCCAAACATTTTGCACCGAACGGCTGCGTTTACTTTGAGAATGAGTGACATTTCTGTTCTGTAGTGTGGCGTCTGCTGGATCTGTGAGTTTGGGCAGAACGGGAGAAGAGAGGGCAACACGCGCGTGTGCGCGCGCACACACACACACACACACACACACACACACACACACACACACACACACAAGATGATGGCTATATGAACTCTACAGTAGCTCAGACAGCGTTCTCAGTGGGGGGGAAAAAGACCCCCAAAAACAGCAGCTCATCCATTTTAAACCTTAACAGCATTTTCCTGGTACTGACATTGTGCAAAGAAAGACACTCCAAGTGGCTTAATGAGGTGAAAATTAGGTAAAGGAGCTTCAATCGAGTCTATGTAAGTGTGTTGTGTTTCTATTTTACTGCCACACCGGGTCACAACTGTAGACGTGTCCCCTCTTTGATGCATTTAGCTGGTATTTAGTCTCCCAATGTTCAGAGCACGGGTCTTTACACACCAAATGAATACTTTGCAGTATGATCACTTCCTAACACAGACAAGGGTCTCCTCCACAGACAATACTTGTTTGCCTGTTGACAAGCTTTACCTGCCACAAGGGATGAAAAAGAAAAACTAAATACCAGCATTTAAATGGTGGCTGGTCTTGATTTCCCAGCCGTCTCAGACACAACCACAAAGTGTGACAGATCCTCCACTGAACAAAAACAAACAAAAATCATAAAGCAGCATGCGGTTGAAAGTGCACACACACATACACACACATCTAAAAGACCAGATACACACCATGCACCCAAACACACACACACACAATTTGGCAAAATACTCCTCGGTAGTTTCAACTAATCTCCCCATACGTGTCCGCTCCTCCTCAATGGCAGCTTTCACTGGCGGCTTTTTTGCATTCCTAGTTCAAAAATAAGACAAACGTAGAATAGGAGGGATGCAAAATGGCTGCCACTAAGATGGCAGCTGTGGCATTAAGTGAAAGCAAAGGATTGATATCAGCTTGTTACATTTGTCCTCCCCTCCCTCCTCACTGCTCCTCCTCCTCCCCTTCTGCAGTCCGTTGCTGATGAAAGTAAGGCAGGAAGTATTTAATTTAATAACGTCACTATTTTTTTTTTTTCTTCTGAGCTGCTGGCAGACGGCGCACGCTGCCGTCCATCTCCTCCAATTAGATAGAGGACAGCAGAGACAAACAGACAGTCCGACGACTCAACTCTACGCCTCGAAAAAGACACTTCGATGTCTCACAAACATGAAAAATATCCACACTTTTGTTGAAAAGGCTCGTCCTCGTCCTTCAACACACTCCCTACTCATCATCACCCCTCTCCTTTTCTTCAGACACATCCTTTTGTTCCTCTTGCAGGTTTTCAAAGCGCCGGTCGCCGGCCAGGAGTAAAAAGGAGAGCAAGAAAGCGCTCCCTCCCTCGCTGCCTAGGCCATGTAGATGAAGGTGTTGATGTCTGTCTCGTCCCTCTTTATGTACTTGTGCTCGATGAGCCACTCGATCTGCTCCTTGATCATCTTCTTCTGAGGCAGAAACATGTTCTTCAGGATCTCCACCAGCTCCGTCTGCAGCTGGGCGTTGCTGATCCTCTTCCTCATCTTCATGATTTGGATGATGGCCTCCTGGACGAGAAAACAAAGCAAATGTTACACCTTTACAAGCTGTAGAGTCTTTACACAAGCTCATCCCCTCCTGTCCTGGCTTTTTAAAATGTCAAACATATTGGGAAGGCTCTAGATTAGACAGATTTATTAACCTCTTATGAGTCTAAAAGCAGTTAAAAGTCTCATTTAGCTGCTCCAAAGTCAAAGTCCATGACAGGAAGGATTTAAAGGACAGGTTCACAATTTTTCAAGTATCTTTATCCAATACTGACATGACAAGCATAGCTTTTGTTCGTCCTCCTGTTCATACTGGCCATCAGTGGATACCTTCCTATGTGATTCCAATGTACGATATTCTGTGCAAAAATGCAAGTTTATATGAGTCTTCAGCAGTCTGAGTTTGACAACTCAACTTGTCAAGTGGATATCTTCCAAAGTTCGCGTTCTTAGGACAGAATTTGTACAAAACGTTTTGTTTCCCCGGACTGTGTTTCCTTGCTATGTCATGTTGGAGGGATAACAACACAAAGAGGGAATATTTTACTAAAAAGAAAGATTCCCACTTGATTTGTCTGACTCAGACTGCTGATGTCTGATTTAAGCTTCAGCTGATCTTCAGAATGATTTTTCATAAAACAACTGTGGATTTTGTCTCTCACCTCATTAGAAAGTGCTGTTTCAACGTACATATGGGCATGTATGTATTGTTTTAAGACAAAATGTGAACCTATCCTATAAGCTTTAGCTGTCATGATTCCTTTTTGGAATTTTACATTGCATAATGATGGAATGATCTTCCTAAATTGCTGAAATTAGGGAAGTCTTTAGCATGTTTTTTTGTTTTGTTTTCAGCAAGATTTGTTTGGTTTGAGTAATGTTCAAGCACTTTCAAGGTACCTAAACCAAAAACTTCCAGACTCTCGAAGCCTTTATCATCACATCTAAATTGTTACTATAAATGCCAGAAGACAACAAACAAATATGACGACGGGATCGTTTCATTTAAAATATTAAAGGATTAAATGATGATGATGAAGATGAAGCACCAGATTATGTTGAAAATCAAGCATTTTTCAAGGAGTATTTTTGAATTCAAGCATATTCCTAACGGTTAAAATTAATCATTTTCCAAACTTTCAAGACTTTGAACGAACCACGAAAAAGGGCAAACTCATCATCTAGTTAAAATCCCTGAAGACCAGGTGAGTGTTTTCGTACCTGAGTTCTGAGTATCCTGAGCTGAACGATTCCTTCATTCTCCTCTTCTCTCATTCGCTCTGTGGTCAGCTGCAGCCGGCCAATCAGATTGATCTTTCCCCGCTTCTGGACTTTGGAGTTTTTTCTGAAAAAATAACAGACGACACAGATGATTAAAATCCCAAATATTTTCAGTTTAACAGTCATTTATAGTGAGGTGTCAGTTAACAACAGCTGTGGTGGGGAGCAGACCTGAAATTTCTAGTTAATTTATTTGGGAATAAGAATATATATATTTAGTACATTTTATAATTTTATATTTAACTATGGTACTTTATATATGAGTGAATTTTGGTAATATTGACACCTTTTGCTTTAGCTGAATTAAATCATGGATCAATGGGGACTTCAAAACTTTCACATTCATGAGTATCACAAGTTTAAGACAGGAACTAGATAACACTTTTTCTAATTTCTAGAAACAGTATTAAAACATACATAAGTGAGAACTCCTGGTTGACGTAGAAGAGTGTGCTGTCTGTGAAGTCTTTGGGCGAGCTAACTGGAGGGTCGTAAGACAACACCTGTCTCTTCAGCTTGGGGAAGGCCACCAGAGACTGCACAGAGAGGAGGGAGTAGAAGAAGTCAAGTTGAAGATATGAAACCTCATCAATTCTTAAGTCATATATACTGCCAAGGTGTGTGTGTTTCCTTTCTACAGATGCTACCAACCAAGTATACAGTCATCTTGCATTATGGCACCACCATCGACATTGTCTGATGCACTCTGTCTGCGATCAACTCTCAGACACAGTTGATCATATTCTGATTATCTGTAACGCCTATAAAGGACTGGACAGCATGACTGTGTTGTTGTTTAATTACCACTGCTTTCACAAACATTCCTGTGTGATGCCAGACTGGTTTAATATCTTTCATGATGTGTTGTAACTCGACATGAAAAGAAGTTTTGATCCTAGAGATGTTGTGGATCTGTACATGGAGGGAGGTTTTCCTGATCAACTGATCCAGTACCAGTCCCTGCTTGCAAATATCAGTGAGCTAGGATATGAATGTAGATTAGTGGTATTTGGCAGCATATTTGGCATGTTAAAAAACTGACTGTTGGCGGGTAGATGGCTGCTGGCAAAATTGAGTTCCATCCCAGCTGTAAAAGGTAGCCTGGCTGTGTGGCACAGGCAGTATCTTGTTACCCATGAGTGGCAAAGAATGTATTGAACCTCAGTAAATATCTTAATCCTCTATACTTAATATTTAATGTAACTGGTGGATTGAAATAAAGCATTTAAAAGGTTTCCTTGGTCTGACCCAGAGTGTACGGCGTAGCTCTGCGTCAGGCAGCTCTGTGGCCAGTTTGAGGTTCTCAAAGCTGATTCTCTCTCTGGGTCTTTGGTTCCAGGCGAACAACACCGCCAGCTGGAACGTCGTCACCTCCAGGTCGTACTGTCCCACCTCGTTTTTAAACGTGATCTGAGCAAGAGGAGAAACAAATGAGGAGGCAGAGAAGGCAAGAAGAGCAGAGTGTCCTCTTACTGGCAACATGGCGACACAGTGTTGCTGTCAGTTTGGTTTGGTAGCCTGATACACAAGAGAAAATAATCATGATCTCTTTCTTCAAGTCATTAAGTTCAGCTTCACTATAATGCTGCCAGTGTACTTGTCGGATGACCGAACAGCTTTGGAAAACAAAAGAAAGAGATGATGAGAAAAAAATTATAAGAGACAAGAAGAAAAGAAACAACAAGGAGGAGAGAAGAAAAGTAGGTTATGGAAAAGTGAGGAAGAATACGAGGAAGATAAAGTTGGGAGAGAAGAGAAGAAGAAAGGGAACATTTGTCCCAATCATGTCCAAAACTAATATCCATATTCCAGGAGTGAAGAAAAACTGTATTTTAACTCCATGAGACTCTGATTGCTGGCTCTTTATGGCAGCAGGAACTCTGCTTTATCTTATAGCTCACTCACGATGCCGTTGGACATGAGGTGATGCCAGTGGAGTTTGCGACCGCTGTGATTCCTCTTGTAGAAGTCTTCCACCTCAGGGATCAGGTCTTCCAGCTCCGTGGGCAGCGAGACAAAAACCTTCTCACTGCTTCGTGACCAAGCGCCGGCGTTCAGGATCTTAATGTTCACACTATCCGCTGCAGGGAAGAAGAAGAAGAAGAACTCTGAGTCTTTCATCAAGAGAAACATTTATGTTTGGGTAGCAAAATGAGCCACAAATTAGAGTTACTATTTACTATAAATGTAGTATTGTCAAATAAATCTTCAGTTATTTTGAGAAGGGATGATAAGAAAAAAGAGAAAGACACTGTCTGAAACACTGAAAGTTTGCATTATTTATAGTGATGAGGTAAGCAAAGTCCTGAATGCACATTATATGATGATTTAACTGAAACTTGTGCGCACTCACTGAATAAAAATTACCTATGTCAGTGAGCTATCATGACAAACACTGGCCTAACCATCGTGAGTTCAGTGTCTTGCGCAACACCAACATGTAGATGGGAGGAGCCAAGAATTTAAACGTCAACCGTGTGATCAGTGGACGCTACACCATTCTTTTAATGATTGCATCATTAGACACATCAAAATCAAATGTGAATGGTGAATTTAATCTGATACTGTCCTCGTAACTTCTTTAAGCAAGACACCAAACCCCTCCCCGTTCACTCAAACCAACCAAGCAAGTTTCAAAAGTCTAAAATGCAAATATTTCAAAATGCATCCAAATCCTGATTGAACAGTATTGTTGCTGTAATGTAACTGTGTTCATGTTCTCACAGGTTATGTCATCTGCTGCATGAAAGGAGTGATGGAAAGAAGACTAAAGTTTCTAAAAGACTAAATGGCAGCTTGCTGTGTGTGTGTGTGTGTGTGTGTGTGTGTGTGTGTGTGTGTGTGTGTGTGTGTGTGTGTGTGGGGTACCTGGCAGTGCCAGCTTGTTGTGTTTGTGCATCTCTTTGAAGACCTGATTGAGGTCCTCTGAGACCTTGATGTCCTGAAACATCCTGGCCAGCTTGTTCACATAATCGGCAGGCATTCCTACTTCCTACAACACAAAGGAAGAGAAGAGAGGACAACAAAGCAAAGGAGAAATTAATTCACTGGGTGCCTATTTTCATACATTTTCCTTTTACCTAGAGCTGGTTACTGAACCTCAATTTTGAGCAACAAACAAAATGTTTCCGTAGCACAGGGTATCAAAAACTTTATAATATGGGTGTCACTGATCCCCAGCACAGCTCTGGTGCAACTCACTCTCAGCCACTCCACCATGTTCTCTTCAATCTCGCTGTCTGCTGAAATGTCCAGAATCAGGCGCCTGGTCAGGTGAGCTTTGTGGTAACGCATGAACACGTCTTTATTCTGGACGTACTTCAACACCAAGAGCTGCAATGAGATAAGATAAAAGAAGAGATTAGTGTGAAAATAGAGCAAAAAGGGAAGGCGAAAGGGAATGAAGTGCTCTGCAAACGGATCGCCTAAAACCGAGTTGACCCTGAGCTGAGCCCAGTTTAGTAAAAGCCAGGCTGACAGGACAGAGACTCACCACTTCTTTGAGTTTGAGCTCGATTTCCTCTGAGGTGAGTTTCTTGCTGAGAGGAGTTTTCCTCAGCAGCATGTCACAGTAGTTTGCCAGCAGTTCAGGACACTTTGACTCCGGCTGAGTCTTCATACCCACGCTGGTTGGAGGATGGGGATACACACATTTACATACACACCACAACATTGTGACTAGTTTTAATCATTCCCCATGCTGCATTACTGCATTCACAGTAAACGCTGAGTCATTCCACATCTACAAGGACAAAACAGGCAGTTCCACTCACCCTTTTTGTTTCATAGGCAGCTCCAATTTGAAGATTGTGGCATCATTGACAACAGCCTTGTAGGCCTGCAGGCGAACAGAAAGGATGTACATGTGATTATCAACATGAGAAAACAACTGTCAAATTAGAGCTGTGTATGTAGACTATGTGCTTAACACTAAACATGTCTGCAAGCTTCAGGCTGGAGAGAGGCAAGGGAGAGACTACTACTGTAGGCCTACTTTGTGTGAATGGAGTCAAACTGCAATGCCTGTGCTGCAGGCTTCGTTGTTTATGAATACACACATTTTGGGAACAAATATGAGATAGAACAGCTGGAATGAACTTAAATGCCTTCAGCACAGAGGAGATATAAAATACTTAAATGATTTTAATTTAGTTGGTTATCAAAACCTTTAAGGAGGTTATATTTCTTAGCTCTGCGGCGCTTTGGAAGTCAGATAAAACAGACCTTGTCTCTTGCTGTGAGGAAGCGAGGGTCGTCCTGGAAGGCCTCCTTCACCAGCTTACTGAAGCGGTTAAACAAAGTCAACAACTGCTCCACGTACTTCTCAGAGTCCTGGACAAACACACACACACACACACATTTGAAACTACTGTACATGTTGTGAAAGGTGCCCTCCAATATTAACTTTGGTCTGTTAGTCTTTTATCACTACATACTGTATGCCTTCACTCTATGAGTTCTGGAGTTGTAAACCAAAATGTCGCTGCCCCAGAACTCACAAACACTAAAAGAGGTACATTTGTTAATTATAATATGGCTCCACAAGTTTGGTTGAAATTATAACCCAGTAGTTCTGCAAGCAGCTGTCGTGATAATTAATCACCTTTGGTGATTCAAGAAAAATGTGGTTTTTATTACTTTGGGCATCCTGCCGCCAAAAGTAAACGTCAAATGTCAGGCATTTTAATTACATCAAATTATATAATTTGGACTATAACTATTGGACATTAGTTTGCCATATTATTCAGAAAGAAAGACTGATTGCTGGTAGAGATGGCGTCCATGAGGCAATACACAAACACAAACTTTTCATTATATATGTATGAACTGAACATGAGATTGAGGAGATGTGCTAACTAATTGTTGCAGTTTGTGTTTGTACACGTACAGTAGTGATAGTCTCGGCAGCAGCCACCATGTCTGCTAGTCCAGCACTGATTATATGTTCTTCCAGGTCTTTCAGCATGGGCTCGATCCCGTTGGGAACTTTGTCCATCAGCGAAAACATCAGGTGCAGCTCTGCTCCGCACGGAGAAGAAAATCAGTGTTACAAACAGGACAAGAAGCATACTGGCTGAATCCAAAACATCCTGCACTTTCAGACTCATGGATAATCAGCCGCATAACTGTGAAGTCCAGAGAGCAGAGGACTGTCCAAATCCACAATTCATCAAGTCCGCATTGGGCCTCAAGCGGACTCTCATAGAGTCTGCCGTGGGCGCAGGCTCCACCAGACTTTGTTCATAAAGTTACCCATAATTTTTAGAAATATGGATCAGATACTACCAATGATAATAGTGATAATACTAATACTAATAATAATAAGAACAATTATAGTAGTATAAATAATAATGATATAATAATAATAATAATAATTGGTGGCAGGCATTATGAGACTGGTGTCTTCTAACGCTGTGAGTGATCCGCATGGCAAAGACCAATAATACACAGCAAAGCAAAAACAGGAAAAGTGTCATGAGAAAAAAGACAAACGCTCATGAACTATGCCTGCGGTTGGCAAGTTGTACAGCTTTACTGGCGCCTCCTGGCAGGAAACCAACCAACGCTGGGAGAAGCTATTTCTATTTTTAAAGTCTACCTGACTGATGCAACAGTCAATGTTGATGCCACTACGTCTGGCAGATATTAGAGTTTGTGTCTTGCAAAACAAACGAGGCTTACTTTATCATGCTACATTTAAAACAAATCACATGCCATTGATGTGAGAACAGTGCAGCAGTACTCACTGTCTGTCGCGTTGCGTTTGATCATCCCTGGACACTCAGCTAGGATTGTCTCCTTGAACGAGGTCACCAGAGCGTTCACACAACACTCCATAAGCTGCGAGGATACACAGAAAACAAATAAAAACTCACTATATGGGCAACTTTGAAATAAGTAAACAGGCATCACACACATTAAATGAGACTCCTGAAAAAACACAGTGAGCTGAATGAATAAAAGAACTGTCAAATCTTGGTCACAATTCTTTAATAACCTAATTACATAATAATTTAAAGCTTAAATTATTCAATATTTGACCACTTGTGGGCAGCGCAACAAGCTGTAACCACAACGCTGACATATTATCACCTCATAAAAATGGCAAACATGTTAATAAACACTTGTCATTTACGTATCCAGGAGAAACGGAGCGACATTATCATTCATTTTCCTTCCTATTTCTTTATCAACTAGTCTCTAACTTTGTCTGTTTGCTGTTTGGTGCTTTATCATCGAACTGTAAAATCAAAACAATGAGCTGAAAGACGCTAAACCGCCCTGTAGAGTTGATGGGAATTGTGCAGCCGGTTGATAATTCTACAAGCGACTCTTTTCACATTACACATTAAGTTAAGTTAAGTTATATAAAAATATTGATTAGCACAGCTTAAAGAGATCCTCATCAAAAGTTATAATTTTATGTTAATGTTTATTTTACATACAAAGCAAAAATAGAACATGTTACATATTTTTTAAGTCTCAAATATCAGTATCGGTCTCAAACATACAGTCTGGGTTAGGCTCAATTATACTGTTCTACACCCATGTAATGTATGTAATCTGATGACATGAAAATACAGAAAAATAAATTCAGGATGGCATGAGGGACATAAGAAACTGAAAATAAAATTGCTAGTATTGATACTTCAGATCCTGTGAAAGACACTTACTGCTTGAACAGAGTTACATTCACGGCGTGTCTCTAGATATCTAAGTGCTCTCTTCTCCTCTTCTCTCAGCTTTGCATCTGCCTGCAGGGAAACACACATAAACACAAGGTTACACAAACACTGAATAAACTAACTATTAAAACTCTCTCATATAAACCCCCAAGGTAATAATCTGTTTTTCTCTTCACATCTGTCCACAAAATTGAGCTTAATGCTATATTAAGGTGAAACTCGTATTTACACATTTGTAATAGTTTAATCCATACAGAAAAAAGACAGAAATTTGGATGACATTCTGAATATGTCAGTTTGCATGGTTGCATCTTCATACTAACACTTACAGTATACTTGTAATATTTAATATTATTGTAGCGTACATATTTCATGTAGTTCTGGACGCCGTTCTGTTGCAGGTAGGACGGTGCCTGTGTTCTGTAAAACCTCTCTGTGGAGTCCAGGTATGCTTTCTCAAAGTTATCCCTGTAGATCTGCAGCTTGTCGTCTGGGTTCGAACACAGGTTCACTGGTGGGAGAGAAGGACAAAGAATGGGACAAAAAGTGGTCATTAATTGTAGTGTTTTTTCTTAATTAGTGTTCATGCAGTATTCAGTTTGTTTCCCTTCCTGGAAACTGACGGTGGAGCTGCAGAAGTAAGATTTGAAATCACTACTGTGTCTCTACTTCTGCCTGTACCAATTTGTGTTTCTGCACATATTAGCAATAATGTGTTCATCTCTGTATTTCTGTGCCCTCCCATGTGTTTATTTCTGTCTGTCTTACCGTACGACTCTCGTACTCCTATAACGAGCTGGGAGTCGAAGGCCTCCCCCTGCCTCTCAGCGTGCACCAGCTTCATGGCGCTGTCCTGCAGGCGACTCTTAATGTTGGAAAAGATCGACTCGTTCCACGTGTCCAGCATCAGCTGGAAAAAATAAGATAAGGGCAGTGATGAATGTGCATTGAGTGCACCAAAACTGTGTTAAATAATAAGTTAACTTCCATTTCCTGCCATCCAAGAATAGTTAAGACCAATTTATTTATGAAGTGCTTTTAACAAACCCTTTTCCATCTGCCTGCTGAATCATATTCCCTCACCACAACTTCCTCCTCCATAGCACTTTTTATCAGAATGAAATTAAAATTTTTCTGAGCGACCTTGCACACAGAGATCAAACAAATATCACATGATTCATACTTTAAGCTGTTTTCTCATAACTAACTGACCCTTAGCTACTCACTACAGCCTACATCTAACACTGATAATCTACAAATATATGTTATATATGTTTTCCCCCATGTGAGCCACATCCATCTCACAACCTCTTCATCTCTTCTGCCTTTCACAGCTCCTCTCCTTTGCCATTTTCTCCTGTCTTGTTAACTTCCTTTAGTTGCTGATGATTTCAGGGATTTCTTTCTTGTTGCGTCTTGCCTCCTCTTACTTTTCTATTCAGCTATTCCCCTCCTGCTTCTCCCAGCTATTGTGCAAAATGTTGTTGTCCACACCGGCCTTCTACCTGCCCCTGCTGTTCTCCTTCCTTTACCTCCTCTCCATCTCGCTGCTTCCTCTAATATTTTATAAGTTATCTCATCCCCTCTCCTCATTCCTCCCACTTTTCTTCTTTGTGCTTGTTGTTGCTCAGCTTTTGACTCAAATCTTGACCTCTCAACCTGTGGGGTTTTCCCATGCCCTCCTCTCACCTTGCGTATGATGCTGTCCTCCATGTTTGTTTTCTTGTTGCTGCCCTGTTTGCCCATCAGCGTGATCTCCAGCTGACAGAAGGGTTTGGGCAGGATGTCGCACTGGGTGAAGAACTTCCTCCACTCTACAATGTAGGCCTTTAGCAGCGCTGTGTCGTCCTGGTGGCTCAGCACCCGCTGCCATGGCAACAGATGCAAGCAAAAGTTAGAGGTGGTACAGGTATGAGGGTTTTTTTTACCCTCTTTTGCCCTGGTCACACCGCAAGGGGAAAACCACACATTGTGCAGCTGCAGCCTTTACGTTAATCTGCCTGCATTCAATTCAGTGTTACAGATGACACAGATGTTACTAGGTCGGACCTGATAACATTGGCGTTGTGACTTTTCGGTAACAGTGACCAGGGTGCTTAGTCAGTCAAAGGAACTTACTGATGCCAAAAACAAACAAAAACCCATAAAAATCAAACCAGCTCAAACATACTCATACACACGCTACTTACAGCCTGTGCTTGTTTGATAAAGTCTAGGATGTCCTCTTTGAGGGCTTGGTGGATTTTGGCTGGTCCTTTATCATCCCATAGACACACAGCATGGACATCTCTGGAGGACAGACAAGGAGGAAATGGGATATCACTATCGTTCATTCAAGTTCATTATCAAATGTGAATGAGAATGTGTTTAAAACAGCGTATCTGATATTCATTCCACTTTACAGTAAGGTGATGGTGAAGCCATCCATGCAGATTGCTGCCACTGAAAACTGCAAGGCTTTTGGAGGTCCCGGTACTTCCTGATATAATTTTCAAAAATCTTATGTTGCCAGGCAACAAATACAACTCATACAGCATTTTCTGTGATATTTCTTAGCAACAAAGCTTAATGCAAGCACAGTCTCTGGAGGCTTAAAATAGTTTCAAAACCTCAATGTCACATTTCCTAGAGAATCAAGGCCCTGAGCATGTAAGCAAAAGCAGGATGAAATGGAGTGTCCATCTCAGAACAAGGTTTTAATTTCAACCCAACGTCATGGTCACTGAGAGAGTCCTGCCAACACTGGCAGGCTGAGCTGTTCCCTTGTGTAACTTAGCTTGTAGAGCAAACACACCAACGCTGCCAACTGCTGCCCAGCAATGATTGCAAAGGAAACGTATCCGATCCTGCCTCAACTTTTCATTTTCAGTGGTTTTGTCCCAGCAGGTGTGTGGCTCCTCCAACCTATGCACCTCAAACTCTGGGGCACTCTCCTGGGCCTTTACTCAACATGTCTCAAAACCCGCATGGTAAATATTTTGGCAGAAATACCACTTGATATGTGGCCTGTCTTTGCACAGCTCTTAAGAGGAGATGATAAATCCTAATTAATCTCTCTCATGATCCTCTTCACATGCTGTTTTCCAAGACCTAAAAGAGCAATCACCAACTTTCTCTTCACATATAATTTGTTATTTAAGCTTAGTCAGATAAGTCAAGTCAATTTCATTTATTTAGTCCAATATCGTAAATCACAAATTTGCCTCATGGTGCTTTAAAGTCTGTACAGCATACAACACCCTCTATCCTCTATCTTGGATTTGGATAAGAAAAACTCTCCCAAAAACAATCCTTAACAGGGAAAAAAAAACAATTAGACAGCTTGCAGGTTGTTGTAAATGCTGCATAACAACGACAATGATGTAATCTGTAATCTGCTGAAAAAGCGTCTCATGCGATCACAGCTGAATAAAAAAGGCACCAACATTGTCATTTGTTATTTTTGTCTCAACACAATTTTTTTAAATCAAATCCCTCACGATGTGAAGTTACACCACAACATCCTATTTTATAGGGAAACACGTCAAAGCATGGAAGAAAATGACTACCCTTAATGAGACCCTATAAATCTGACTTTTAAAATTGGCTCCTGAAGCAGCTTTCTATTATAAGAGGCAGTGGAAACAAGACACAGTTTATGAGTGGGAGAAACTCCACAACAGGTTTAACTACAAATGTATGACATTGTGTGGGGATTACATAAAGTACAACACCTGCTGGTGAAAACTAAGCCCATCTCTTGCATGTGTGTGCTGCTGAAATACACCAAAATAGTATGCTGTGATTTGTGAGCAGCCTGTTGTGCCACTCTGCCTTCAAAGTAAGGCAACTGTTTTCAGGATTTGAGGTAGCAGCATCAGCAGCTATGATGATCCTGCATTGGACCACTTTCACACAGAAAGACGTAAGGCACAGAGCAGACAGCATCTCTTACGAGAACAAGTCGAACCACTGTTGCTTGGTGACGGCCTCCTGTCTGAGCAGCTTGAGAACGATGGGCCGCATCAGATCCCACTTGTCCTCAAACTGCAGGGACCCCTTGTTCTGGAGGAAAGATATGGGGTGGGTGGAGTGGGAGGAAGACGAGGCAGACATGCAGAGATACACAAAGACATACATAAAGAATGAAGATAGACGAAGGGCTGGGATCAAGCAGGCTAATTAGATTTTCAAATGTTATTACAATAGAATAGCTTTTGGTAATTTTACATTAACTTAAGCACGTTTTTGATATATATAAGTCTATATAAGTTTTGGTAACTGACTAAAGTGGGAGCCTTGCATGGAATGACTGGTTGGGTTACACAAGGAAAAGAAGAGAAAAGTAATTACTGTAAAATAGTATTTCTGTAAAATATAAAATAGTTTCCACTGATCTCACATACTACATATCAACCTGTTCCAATGCTTCATTTAAGCCATTTTATACTTATTTTCACTGACATATTCAGAACCCAGAGGCCATATTTCTATGTCTACTAACAATTACTTCCCTTACTGACTAAGTCTACAACTTATGAGTAACTGCCTATTCATTAAGTCTATTCAATGTCAGAAAACAGTGAAAAATGCCCACGACAACTTCTTAGAGATCAAATTACTAGTCCAACCAATTGTCCAGAACCCAAGAGGTGTTCAGTTTGTAATTATAATCACAGAAAAGCAGCAAATCCTCACATTAGAGAAGCTGGAACCAGACAAAACCAAACGTTGACTTTCAAATTGATTAACATTTCATTTTTAGCACTACTACTTCTCAGGTATCTTTGCAAATAATTGCTCCAACACTTGGCCAATTCACATAAAACTAAAGCTAGCTTCAAAAATACAAAGATTACCTAGTTTTTCTTTGTGACATATGATTAGATGGTAAATATGGTATATTTAGGCTGATGATGATGATGATTAATTATTTTTGAGATCTTAAAGCTTAAACAACAGATTCAAAACAAATAACAGCTAACATGAAAAGTAAAAATAACCTAGGTTAAAACCTTGGGATCTTGTTGTGTACAGGTTTGTAAAAACTGAGGTTCAGAGTCCACTATTGCATTTAGCATGCATTTCAACACAATATCAGTAAATGAAAACAACTGCTGCTACTTTAGCTGGACCCTGTGGCTCTCTGTCCACCTCCGTGGGGGCGGGCCGCCTGTCAAAGGTTGTCAAACCTTGCTAGCCTTTTCAGCTATTTTACTGGCTAATAATGTTCAGACAAACTCTATACAGTTAGTTTAGTCATTAACTGTCTAGCTACTTATATGATGTTTAACAGGGCCTTGTGGACACAGACGGGTGTATTTCGCAGGTTCATCTTGAGAGGAGATCGGTGTTTTTTGCCGGTTGTTAGCTAACGTTAGCCCAAATAAAGGCGCTAGCACGTTAGCAACACTTAGCCAAAAGAAAGAGCTTTACGGCTGTGCTGCGGACGGGAAGGGGTGTCTTGTGTCGAAGTTCGTTTTCCCTTGGAGCTGTGTTCCCCATGCTCTCCGGTCTCGGGTTCGGGGCTTGATACGGGTCTTCATAGATTATGGTTCGTCGTCGGCGGGTTGACTTGTTTGGGGTAACGGCTAATGTTGGGTTTTGGTTAAGAATCACAGAAGAAGACAGGTTGTGGATCGGTTTGAGGATGGGTTCTGTTCGAGGCAGGGGAGGGGGATACATCGTTGGGAAAACAGACTCCGACACTACACTGGACTTCAACAACGACAACGGTGGCAACTGGGACTTCAAGCGCACCAATTTGTGCATTTATTTAATATATTTACAGTATTAGTGCATACATATATATGCCATAATAGTGCAAATATGTATCTCCACTAAATAGTGAAAATATATGAACGCGAAGAGTTTAAATCTGCACACAAATAAAGGAAATAAGATATATTCAAGTGCTTCTTACCTTTAACAAATTAGACGTCGCCATGTTTCTTCAACTTATCACCTCGCAGAATCTCGCGAGACAGGTGCTACAGCTGGCTCGGGATTAGGTCATGGTAACTGCACTGAAATTTACTTTCTTGTATCTTAAAAACCCAACAAATTAATAGCCTACATTGATGAGGTTTTACCAAAGACACCTTTTTATATATCATCTTTTTATTTTTTACTTGTAAATAGCTACTGTCAAGTCACTCTACTGCCTCAATAAGGATTTTGGAGTTTATTATTTTTCATATACATATTAACACAATTATTTTCACAATTAATTTATATAGTATAATGTATGTAATGCGCACAGCTTTTGAACAGCTTTTGTTTTAAAATTGTAAAATGAAATCTTTTTTTTGTATTAATAATCTGAATCTGAAAAGTAACTAGTAACTAAAGTTATCAAAGAAATGCAGTGGAGTAAAAAGTACAATATTTGCCTCTGAATCGTAGTGGAGTAGAAGTATAAAGTAGCATAAAATGGAAATACTCAAGTAAAGTACAAGTACCTTATACAGTAGGCTACTTGAGTTAATGTACTTAGTTTGCACCACTGCCATTTCCATAATGAAACACTTTTCCTCAAACACGAGTTGTTATCTCATCAGCAGATAACAGATGAGAGTGAAAACAAGATGAAGCACAGTGATGACTTCTCTAAATGTGTCTTTCATAATCACTACTTATCTTTAAGTGCTGCCAACTGTCTTCAACACAACACACTCACGCAGATAAGTGAAAGAGTGATCTTTGCCCTCTGAGTCAGTTAATGATCAATCAAGGAGTCAAGGAGTTAAAAGCTTGTAACTCAGAGAGGATTCCTGCATCACTGGTGTGGCAGCATGGCTACGAAACAGTCCGTGGATGCATGCAGGGACGTGGGTTACGAGAACCACAGCAGTGGACTCATGGTGAGGATCAGGAAATTCAACCACAAGGAGGTTTTCACCTGGTGAGTGGACAGAGGAGATGAGGGGAAGAGAAGCACGTTACAGTGTTAGCCCACAACTTTATATGTATGTTTGGAGCTGAGATCTCTCAGCATTTAAACAGTGGTCCTTTTCAAATAGTAGTACTGCTACTTTACTGATATTTCAGTTAGATTTTAGTAAAATTACTGGTTTGAACGTCTATTTAAACACAGTGGTGGAACCTAACTAAGTACATTTACTAATGTACTGCACTTTTTAGGTACTTGTACTTCCATTTAATGCTATTTTATACTTGTACTCCGCTACAATTCAGAGGCAAATATTGTACTTTTTACTCCACTACAATTATTTGATAACTTTAATTACTAGTTGCTTTTCAGATTCAGATTAATGCTACAAAATATAATGAATAAAATAAATGATGATGTATTATCATAGGTTAATATAAGATAAGACTTTATTTGGATGAATTCGCAACCTACCCAGCAGTTTATAAAATAATTAAAATTAATTCCGCTTTTACCAGCCGCAACATTAAAGTGATGTACACATTAATGCATCAATAATTATAAAACAGTAATATAATATATATGATTCTGAAATGGGTCATTCTGCATAATGCATAACTTAAAGTACTTTAAGTATATTTTGATGCTAATACTTGCTAATGTACTTTTACTCGAGTAAGAGTTTGAATGCAGGACTTTTACGTATAAAAAGTAAGGCTAGCTGTTTCCCCCTGTTTCCACTCTTTATGCTAAGCTAAGCTAGTCGGCTGCTGGCTCTAGCTTCATATTTACCGAACAGACATGAGAGTGGTATCACACTTCTCGTCTATCTCTTGGCAAAAAATAAGCATATTTATAAAAATGTCAAACTTTTCCTTTAAGATTATAGTCACCACTGATTTTTTTTCACTTTCAAGAATTCTTTAAGTGGACAACACTGAAGAATACTTTAGCTTTAAAGTATGCCTGCTCTCTCTCAGGCAGTTGGCCAAGACATTGGCCATGGGTCAGGGCCTGGCTGCGCTCATCTGTGGGACGGCCATCACCTCCCAGTACCTGGCCACAAACTTCCACGTGAACACACCCATGCTGCAGAGCCTCTTCAACTACACCCTGCTGTGTGTCACCTACACCACCACGCTGCTCTGCAGAACAGGTAACACCACCACTAAGGGTCTGAACACCTGAGATAATACCTGTAACATAGGAGTAATCATTTTTTAAATGATAGCAATATTACTAAATGTTTCTGTTTTACTTTTAGTATTGCATAATTCAAGTTATACACCAAAATTCTTGCTGTAAACTACAGCAACAGTGTGATATAAACATGCATCAGTGGTGGAAAGTACATTTATTCAAGTACTTGTACTTTAGAAGAAGACTGTATCAAATTGTTTGTACAGACTGTTCAACAAACATGTACCTTATTCTATTTCGTGACATTACATTTTAATTTGTGGGTCAATGGGAAGATGAATGTGCACATTTACTAATAATGAATGGAACAAGCAAAGATGGTAGAAGCTGCTCATCTGCCCACAGGGAGCAGCAGTGATTCAAACTGTCCTCAGGCTTGGTGGTGAAACAAACAAATACTGAACGATACTGAAGTTCAGGGGTGTTTCCCTTTAAAACGCAGGGGATGGAAATATTTTACAGATTCTGAAGAAGAGATGGTGGAAGTACCTTCTGCTGGGGCTGGTGGACGTGGAAGCCAACTACGCTGTGGTTAAAGCGTTCCAATACACCACCCTCACCAGTGTACAGGTGGGTACAGGTTGTGTTTGTGAGCATTTCATAGCTGGATTGGTTTTTGTTGTGAAAACGGGTCTCAGAGCCGGAGCTATGGCAAGTCGCGAGGGTCAAATTCGATGTGCCATCATACATGTAAAATAAGAAGCATACAATATAAATGTATAATAAGGAATGAAACACAAAGGTTGCTCAGAAGTTACAATCCACTGATTGGGTCAAAAAAATGTAAACAATAAACTTGCTCTATTATTAGTATTATTATTATTAGTAGTAGTAGTATTAAGAGTGTGTTAACCTTGTTTGTGCCTCATATTAAATGCTTTAAGTTGCATAAAATATCTGAAAATATGATCATGATTCAGTGAGTTTACGGAGCTGCATTTTCTTCAATAACATAAATAAAAGAAAGATGCTTTGTGACCCTTTCTATAGCTGGAGAAAGTCATACAGGGTTTCTCTGACTTCTCTGACAAAAGTAGATTGAATTCTACTTTTTCTTCTACAAATTTTTGAAGGATTTTATGCCCTGGTCATTGTAGAGGTCCCCCAACATCAGGATATTTGTATACAGCCTCCCTGCCAACAAGATGAGGCTGTACCAATAGATAAACAACAGTTATACCATACAGAAAACCTTCTACTCCCTGAAGACATGATAACACTGGATTAACTGACTTTTAGTCTAATGCCACCAAAAGGTTCAACCAATGAGATTATTTGGGCTTCAAGAGGATCAATACTCTCCAACATTTACATTTTTAAATGAAATAAATACATTTATTGTCTGTTTCGTGTCAGTAAAGCACAAATTTATGTCAATTTAAAGTGCTACTTGAGATTTAGCGTATCCAAAAAGGTGCCGCAGAAGAATTCATGATTTTAGTGCAGGTATCAATTAATTAATAAGATGACATCAGTTTCAGCTTGGAATGAAATTTGTGTATTTGTATTTATTGATATCTGTGTTTATATTTAAATGTGTTCCTGTCTCCAGCTGCTGGACTGCTTTGTGGTCCCAGTCCTGATGATACTCTCCTGGTGGGTTTTGAAGACACGCTACAGGCCGGTCCACTATGTAGCTGTCTGCATCTGTCTCCTCGGGGTGGGGGCCATGGTGGGGGCCGACCTGCTGGCCGGACGAGACCAGGGCTCCAGTATGAACTTCCTTATAGTGTTTACTCACAACAATGCCCCAGGCTATAATTTATTTAGTCAATAATTCTGTGATCAGGGCCAGAAATGATCAAACTGTTAAATTTAAATGTGAAATTTTGGACTAAAGTGAAAGATTTAGTTAAAATTCTCCACCTTTCCGCAAGACTTAAAGGGGAATTTTACACATCAAAGTCTGTTTACAGGGAGTATTACTGCATATAAGGCTTTTTTTTTTTTGGCATTGTGGGTAATGTAGGTATCAGGTTTTGACGAGGAAGAAGAATGTGTGGAATAACAAAAGACGACGTCTCTGGTTCTGCTCAATCAGTTTTGATCCTTTTTCTCTTGAGCTGTCCATCATGAGTCCGACAATGTTATAGGAGCGCAATGCTAAATCAGTGGAGTACTCTTTAAGAATAAAAGCTATTTATCATAACTCTTTGAACAAAAAATAGCTCTTAAATTCAAAGGACAAGGTCTCTTGAGTTGGTTAAAGATAGCCTGTTAGATGGCTGCAGTATGGAGACAGAGGAGAGCAACTTTCATGTGAACTGTTATCTCCAGATGCTCTTTTGATGGATGTTACATCACTTTTTTGCAATCCTCAGGTGCAAATGACAAGAATAAAGCTGGCACTTCAAGCTTGTTCACAATTACTTTCTTTCTTAGTATATTTTCTTTTTAAATGCCTTAATGGAGGATCACAAAAACCCAACGTGCTGCGACTGAAACATTTTGCATAGACGAACAAACCAGCTTTGCACCACCATCAGGCCAATCAGAGTTACGTTGACAATGTTGGACCACAGTAATGATACGTCTCTCGTCTCCTCAGCCTCAAACATCCTGTTAGGTGACGGATTGGTGCTGATCAGCGCTTCTCTGTACGCGGTGTCCAACGTGAGTCAGGAGTACACAGTGAAGAACCTGAGCAGGGTGGAGTTCCTGGGCATGGTCGGCCTGTTCGGCACAATCATCAGCACCGTACAGATGTAAGTGTGTGTGATCAGTTTCAGGACTCATTCAGCATTAATTAATTAATTTAATCTGGTGATATTTTGTTTTCCTTTACCCAGGGTGATCCTGGAAAGTAATGAAGTTGCTACTATCCAGTGGAGCTGGCAAGTCGGTCAGTACTCATCTTGCACAGAAACAATATGAAGACAAAACATGCATAAGGCAGGATAAGATTCACCTCTCCAGGTTCATTTAATTGATTTTACAACAAAAAACTATCTTTGCTGTATAGATAGGTACACATATAAAATGCCTAAACTCTTTGGAGTCTGAGCATTTCTCCTGACTAAACTGAGAAGTTGATCTGCAATTTACCTTGTTGTAAAGAACAAAGTTGAACATGAAGGGGCAATAGCTAATCTATGACCCCATACTGACCTCTGTTAGTGACCTGCAGGAGCTGAAGTACCCCTGATTACATTTGTCCCCTGTATATCACAGGGCTAGAATAACCAAAACGTGTTCATACACTACAAATCAATCAGTATTTAAAGCTGCATTAAACATTTTTGGTCCCTAAGGGACGGAAAGACTCTAAACTCACAGAAACACAGCTCTGTTCTGGTTTAACAAGTCGTTATTGTAACTCTGCTCAGTTACATACAAATTTAACGAGTATCCATTACGTACAAAGGTTCAGGCAATATTTGCCTAATTTAGCACAAAGACTGGAAGCAGAGGACACTACTAATCTCTTTCAAAAGAGGGGAAATACACCCACTAACAACTGACTTTGGCCACCAAACAGCTCCACTGCGTACGCTAACTACTCCTAAAATCACAATGTTTTCTATTTCTACACATTTAATACAGAATATACAGTGTAAACCAGCTTTGGAGTTGTTGGAAGGCACTTTTGACAGTGTTTCAGTTTGCTTACAGTCTTTGTGCTAAAGGAGGCTAAAAAAATGTCCCAGATCTTCTGCTTCAGATGGTGAATAAGCACATTTCCTAAATGTTGGAGTGTGAACTGTTTCTGTGAACTAACGGTTGGGCGTCTCTCCTCTCAGGGCTCTTGTTCGCTGCCTTTGCGTTGTGCATGTACGCTCTGTACAGCTTTATGCCCATAGTGATGAAGCTGAGCAGCGCCACCTCCGTCAACCTCTCCCTGCTCACCGCTGACCTCTTCAGCCTCTTCTGTGGGATCTTCCTCTTCCAATACACTGTGAGCGGACACACACACACACACACACACCCCGTAGCTAATTTGCAGTCCTTGTTCCTGGTTAGACTTTTAAGGGATAAAACACATAATAAAACACTCTAATACAAACATAGAGACTATCTCTATGCATCACAGTCTTCACAGATTTGCTTGCTTATATTTTGGGATCATTTGACTGACTAGTTCTGGGGCAAGGCCATTCACACACTTTTGTGAAATTTGTAAAATCCTCCTTTTTGCCAACATTCACACTCACAGTGCTTCGTCCCGCCCCCCCATCTGGGTCACCACGATCTGCTCTATGTGATAGTGACACAGCAGTGTTAATGAATAAGAATAAGGGTTAAAGTGTAATTTCAATGTCGTGTGTTTTCACACAGCTGCATGCATTTTATAGTTAATAGACCAAAGTCCTTTAAACGACCTTTAAACAACACGAACAGAACATTTCATCATGTGTTAAATCTGAAAATGTTACGAACTACTCACTGAACCAGCCAGTGACACAAAATGAAATTAATTTACTCACGTGAGGTACTTGTACTTATCGTGAATATTTTCATTTTATACTATTTTACTGTATGTCTGCTCCACTTCATTTGCAGACATATAAAAATACTCTAATATTTGCATCTGTTACTGCTGATTTCAAAAGTTCACAACTTGTTTCTGCTTCCCCCTAGTGGTTCTTGTAGGTTTCAGATTTTAGATTTAAAACATGTCAACTGATAAAATATGATGGATTATGACAGAATGAACTACCCAGCAGCAGAACATAAAGTGGTGATCAGCATCACCTTTGTTCATATAATTAAATTTAGATTAACCTGCTCACTCTCTGGCCCGCCTCAGTTCACTGGACTCTACCTGGTCTCTCTGGTGGTCATCCTCATTGGCTTCATCACCTTCAACGCTGTGCCGACACCCGCTGTCCACACAGACCCCTCCGCCTCTTCTTCCTCCTCCATCTGTGTGGAAGGCTGCTATGACAACCCTGACATCACCAAGCAGGAAGTGGCTGTGAAGATCACCACTGAGGAGGAGGAGAGAGACGAAGAGGAGCAGCAGGGGGGTGGAGAGGAGGAGGAGGAGGAGAGGAAGAGGAAGAGAGCTTCAGGGCCATCACAGAGCCTGGGAAGAGGGGACGAAGATGTTGTTGCTGTTGGACGCAGCACTAAAATGTGAACTACAGCACGAAAACCTGTCAGTATGTCAAATACATTTTTTAAACACATTTATTTATTGAGTTTTGCTTATACACAATAGCATATAATACATATAAGTATAAATAAGAAAAGCAAATAAAAACAAACTGAAATAGTCGTCCTTGAACTATGTTTAAAGCTATTGTTATTGATAATAATGTTAATAGATCAGGAGTGTTGTCCATAAATTAACTCCACATCTTTTCAAAGTCTTGTGTTGTTGTCTTTTTTAATCTAATGTCTTTTTATCCACTGGCTGTATGATTGTTTTCTGGGTGTTTTACAAAACGCAGCACCCAAAACATGTTTTGCTCAAAGGCCAGAAACAATAATAGTAATTTTAAGTAAACACAATAAACATCCCTGTGCTCTCCTCCACATCCTCCAACACAGACATTCAGACACCTTGTAGGTTTTTATCACTACAGCAGCTGATGTACTGAAAATTTCACCTGCATGGCGAGTGCAGCGTTGCTCTGTATTTTATCTGCAACAAAACTGTGATGCAGGATCATTTCTTTTATTTCAGAAAAAACAAAACTGATCTCAAGTGCTCCCACTGATACTCGCTGGCATACTGGAGAAATGAACTACTACCAGCAGAATTAGGAAAGCAGTAAACAAAAATATGATGTAAAGAGAACCACAACAAACCAGTTTACAGTCCTGAACATTGGCATTGCCTTTAAAAATTTGTGTTTTCTGATCTGGTGTTTGTCAGTGCCTTTCAAAATACACATCACCAACACCAACAGGATTAATATAACTGTTTTCTGTTAAGGCTTGGTTATGTTTAGGTAAAAAATATACTTTGTTAAGGTTGGGGAAAGAATAAAGGGTTAAAGGGAAGTAACACTGAATGTTGGAGACAGGAAGCGAACAGTTTCCAGTCTTTATGCTAAGCTAAGCTCACCGGCTGCTGGCTGTAGCTTCATATTTAACTTACAGACATTGGAGTGGTATCGATCTTCTTATCAAACCTCTCGGCAAATAAGCCTATTTCACAAAATGTCAAACTTTTCCTTTAAACATTAACAGTAACTGTCCGGTTTTCCTCAAAATAAAACATCGTGGGCTATTTTTTTTCTTGAGCACCCATCATTCAGTGAGAAATCCCTACAGTTTCTCCGCTGACTGAAGCATCAAAAGACCAGAATACAACGCAGCTACAAGATCTGGTGCATTCTCAAGGAGAAAGTCCTCATGAGAAACAGGAAATCACAAAGTCGACAGTGTAGAGAGAAACAGCGTTCACACTGTAGGTGAGAGACTGATGATATGAGATGTTGTGAAAGTGTCATTACAGTCTTCTTCTCCTCTGGTTGGAAACTTCTTGTTCAAACCTCCTCAATCTCCTCCTCCTGAGCTCCTCAGAACTCACCTCACCCTCAGTGGGGTGGAAACCATAAGGGGGATGTGCAGTTTCTCTCTGCCTGGTTTGTCCTAAAAAATACGATATTATTACTAAATTTGTGCGGTTTTTTTGGCTCTTATTTGTAGTGACTTTAAACCGATTGACTGGTAAGACTAAAGTTACCCAGCCCCGATCCATTTATTGTCATTTCTCTCTCTTACTTTGATTGCACGGTAGGAAATATTACATAAGGTCTATTACACATGTCTATTTTTATTCATATGTATTATCTTGTGTTTTATATTGTATATGTTGTGTTAGCATCAGACCTGGAACCTTCCAGAAAAAAAAACATTCCACTGTTTTTTCACTGCACGTGACAAATAAAACTTTGAGTTGATTTGATTACCTCCATCATTCAGGCTGTTTCTGATGGCCATTTCTATCTGCTCCTCCTCTGTCAGTCCTGCGATATAAGATTCGGTATAATCTGATGTACCATCTGCCGTATAATCCTCTGCATGCTGTGGATCTTCTGAGTGATCTCGTCTAGTCCCACTGTAGCCTACACACACATGTACACACATGTAACTACAGATGGCTTTGTGTACTTCCAGTATAAATAAAGATTATTATTATTATTATTATTATTATTATTATTATTATTATTAAGTATGTTTTCTCAAATACGTTTGTACCTGAAGAGCTGAAGTATGAACCAGGCCGTAGATTATTTCCATCTGAAGACACAAACTCTGACAGGGGAAAAAACAACAACAGAGAAATTCAGTGAATATTGGAAGAATTGTTAACATGCACTGACTTGGTGAAACAGTTCACATTAACATTCAGATATCGACAGATCTGAACGAGTGGCTGATGATCAATAGGGGGCAAACATGGGGCGTCCCACTCGCTTCAAAGTTTAATTCAGAGTCAGCAAACTTAATTAATTACAATTAAATATTTAGAATGAGCAAACAAATTCGTTTTTACTGTTTAAGCATTTTAATATCACTTCAAGTAAAGTTGAAATTAACCGCAATAATGAGTCTGTTTTGTATTGTCTTTGTAATGGAAGCCGTCCCAGCCGAAATAAACTAAACTAATTGATCCTCAGCCAGTCACTCACGAATCCCATCGTTTGATTGGTTCTTTTTCCACCCAATCAACAGGGGCGGACCCAGAGGCTGTCCCTGTTTGTATTCCTCGCGGTATCAATAATTGTATTTTATCGATAGAGAAGCAGAGACTTTTAGCCACTCTATTTCACTCTTTTTAGAAAGTAAGCGACACATTAGGTCTGATATTCGCGTTATCACCACGAGGAGGACACATTGCGGTTTCCTGTTTACATCTAGTTGTAGTACGGTGGCCCCCTAGGACAAATCTGTCCATTAGCACAATATTAGCCATTCGCAGCTATCACAGAAGCGGTAGGCAGAAAAGCTATAAAATATGACAACAATGTTTGCTTTTCTGATCAAACAGTCTTCTATAGTTGGAGTGAAAGCTTAGTGCACCAAGTAAATAATCAGATCTGCACACACGCGATTGTGAAAATAGGTATTTGCTCATAATAATTAGGTAGAAAATGTTTGAAACCTCGTCTTCACACATTTTAAACTTCCACACAGATTTGGAGAAGTTAGAGGATGAAGGAACACAAACATCTATATAAACGGTCTATTTAAGAAAGCAAACACACAAATTCAGACCTGCACACTTCTCCATGATGGTCTTCAGTGGACCCACAGTGTAGAGCAGACCCACCAGGATACCTGCCAGGTGGCCAACCAAAGAGGTCCTGAAGAAGGGCACAGGTGTAAAAATACATTACACAGCATATACTAATCAGTGTAATTACTGAGAGTTAGGAAGACTACTGCAAACATTTGGAAACTATGAAAAAAATAAGTATGTTTTATAGAATTGGGACGTCTCTCGGTACACTTTGGAGGGCCCCGGGGCCTTTAATTGGTACAGTATCTCACCCGGGAGCAATTAGATAGATCAGCACCAGCTCCACCCAGCTAGCGAAGCGGTTGGACACGCGAAAATTCAACACGTAGGTCACGCCGCCTGGGTTGTAATGGTTACTGACCACCTTCAGAGCGAACAGGACACCTAGAAACATAGTGAGGAGCATCATAAACTCTGGGACAGATTTAATTAAATAATCAGTATCACCGAAACAGAGAGAGATATTTACAGTCAATATGAAATAAGAAGGAAAAGACTTCTACATGTCCACAAATTTAACAATAAATGTCAAAATTCATATTTTATCATTTTATAAAACCCTTTTTGTTTTTAGGGCTGTAACTAACGATTATTTTCATTATCGATTAGTCTGCAAATGACTTTCTTGATTAACCGATTAATTATTTCATCTATAAATTGTGAAATATTTTATAAGTGTATAAAATGTTGCCCCATCCCAATTTAATATGTCAATTTTTAAGTTGACATGTTCTTTAAAAGTCTTGTTTTGTTCAACCAATAGTCCAAAACCCAAACAGATTCAGTTTACTATCAAGAAAACCAGCAAATATTCACATTTTATTAGTTGAAACCAGTGAATTAGTGACTAACTGATTAACCGACTAATTGTTTCAGCTCTGTTTTTAATGCTAACTCACTTTGGTTTTGAAACATTCTATAGAAATAAAATACTTTTTGTCAGTTTTTTAAAACAATAACACTGTCGGCAGTTTGCACCTGAGAAGCCGACAGCACACTCGGTGCTGTGAGAAAACACGTCTATGAATCCTTGTAACGGATCAGAGTCCTCGACGAGTGCTGTCAGCGCCGCCTGCAGCAGCATGTAGACCAGTCCAGTGAGCAGAGAGAAGACCGACAGCAGGTAGAGGAACCAGCCTCCGCCCAGACGTCGCTCCAGCCTGATACCTTTCCACAGGAAGGACACCATGTTGAAGTAGAGGTGCCAATCATCGATGTGGTGCAGTGGGGACAGGAAGAGGCGACGCCAGTCTTTATCCCTGTACACAAGTTGGAGGCTCACACAGGCCTGGGGATCGGATGGATAAAAAGTAGTAATAACAATCATGTTTTACTATAATCAGTGGTACATTTACTCAAGTACTGTACTGACAAATTTGAGGTACTTGTACTTTACTTTACCATTTCTACATTTAAGGTGGAAATATTGTACTTTATAAATGCCACTAATCTGACAGCTGTAGTTACTTTGCAGACTGAGATTTTACATACGAAACATATTATGATGAATTTATACAATCTGATGAATTGTTGCCCAACAGGATATAAAATAGTTAAAATGAGCTCCACCTTAACCTGCCACAACATTAAAATGCTGCTTACAAGTTGATGCATCAATAATAATGATTGAATAACACTGACAGGGGCCATTAGTTATACTTTTACTTAAGTAAAATCCTGAACGCAGGATTTTTACTGGTCTATGTGCTGCAGCAGGCGGCGCTGACAGAACTCATCGAGGACTCTGATCACTCGGAGTAATGAAGTATTCTCACAGTGTGGTAAGAAAAAGTTCAACATTTAGGGAAATACACTTATTATTCCTTTTCTGGCAGATATAAGGCTACAGCCAGTTAGCTTAGCTTAGCACAAAGACTGGCAACAGGGGGAAACAGCTAGCCTGTCTCTGTCCAACGGTGACAAAATCCACCTACCAGCTCCTCTGAAGCTCACACCTTGCAGTATATCTCGTTTATTAAGTCTGTACAATAATCAAAGTGTAAACATGTCTTCTGATTAAAATGGGGTTATGTGCTCGAGGCAACCAGAGGAGACTCCAGGAGGTTACTGGTCCCCGCCAAGAACTAGTCCTGCACATTACCTCCTGTAAAAGGGACTAACTGTTGCTTCTAAATTCAAGAACAACTCAAGATTACAGTGGCAGTAGAGATGCTCCTAATGTGTAATGTTACAGTGATGAATTACCTTAATTGGTGGAGCAGCAGGGAACATGTAAAGATACACATTGAATCCCAGGACAGCCAGGGTGACAGGTGCAGGGATGTTGCCCAGACCCTCCTGGAACAGCTGGACGGCCAGAAGCAGCAGGCCCAGCTGGAATCCCCTCTGCATACTGACAACACCCTGGGGACAGGGTACACTTGTTTGCTTTCTTGCCAAGTGACACCGCTCTCATGTCTGTACGCTAAATATGAAACTGCTTAGCTTAGCTTAGCATAAAGACTGGAAACAGAGGGAAACAGCTAGCCTGTCTCTGTCCAAAGGTACTAGCACCTCTAAAGTTCACTACTTAACACTTTGTATCTGGTTTGTTTCATCTGTGCTAAAACAGAAGTGTAAAAACAATTCACTGGTTTACGGGAGGTTACGTGCAGGACTATTTCTTGGCTGGGACCAGTAACTTCCTGGAGTCTCCGCTTGTTGCCTGGCAACTGGTCCTGACCAATGAAATAATCCGGCACGTAACCATAACCAAGAAAAGGGCAAATTTACATTTTTGCCCTTCAGGTTTTGTATGGATTAAACAAACAAGATACAGTGTGTTAAAACACACAGGAACACTCCAAGGCAAACATGTGCTTTAGCCACACACACACACACACACACACACACACTAACATACACTATTGAAGACAAAATACTGACTAAAAGTACATTTAAGAATTCACATTTTCAAGTTCTTTGTTCTCCTGCATCTGGATGCCAACGGCAGGAAGTCCAGGCCGTGTGCTCCACTTGTGTGTGTGTGTGTGTGTGTGTGTGTGTGTGTGTGTAACTAAGCCAGGACGTGAACCAATAACACAACTTCCTCATTTTTAATAGCACAAATATCATGTTTAGTACCAAATCTACAATCCATAATATGAAATTAGAAACCACGTGAATGATATAAGAGTAACATGTTCCACTAAAAGATTTTAAAAGACTTTCAGCCCACCTGTAGTGCCATTCATTCAGAAGCTATATATACATATATATATATATCTATATCTTTGTATTTCAGCTTCCCTTTTTGCATACTCTCATAAGAATTAGCTCTCTGGACAAATAATAAGTGAGTTCATATCAAACCACTTGAGTTTACTAATTCTTCTTACACATATTTAGCGTACAGACATGACAGTGGAATCAATCTTCTCATCTAACTCTAGCAAATTAAAGTATTTACCAAAGTGTTGAACTATTCCTACTTTATTTAGTTGAATTCAAACAGACCTAAAAGACACTAATCTACCCTCTTCAGGGGTAACTTAAAGGTATAACTTAGTCTATGAATGAGGGGAAAAGTAGCAAACTTAATACACACAAAAACAGTGTGCTGCAACAAGGAAAAGGCTATAATTACTCCTGTTCCTCGTTCTTTCTGTGTTGATGCTAACAGAAGAGCAGCTGATCCAGATAAGAGAAAAACACTTTGACAATCAACAGCAGCTCAAAGGGGTTTCACACTCTTATAATAACTCTGAACACACTTTACATACTCACACTTTGTCCAACTGTCGCCTTTTGAAGCTGCGGTATTTTGTTTGTGGAGCTGCAACACCTTCATCACAAATTCACTGACAGCACACCTCTGTTCGCTCGAACCAGAAACGAAACCGAAGCCTCAAAGGTCAATTAACATGGAGTGCAAGTGCAAGCGCCTGCGCTCTGGAAAAACCACTGTGGCCCAGAAAGTATGGAATCATAGGAGTGCCACAAAAAAGAATAAATCTGGGAAAGAATAAGACAATAAATTTGGAAATATAAAGAGAAATAAATAAAAGAATAAATAAATGTGGATATATAAAGACAAATAATTCTTTGTCCTTTTGCCCTTTTTCTTTTGTTTTACCCTTTTGCTTTTGCCTTTCCCACATTGCTTTTGCT
>LKNJ01001864.1:0-77457 GCA_002120245.1 Maccullochella peelii | reverse complement strand
CTCTCTCTCTCTCTCTCTCTCTTTGCCGAATGGCTGCCTCTGACTTGCAGCACTGCGGTTCAGCTTGCTGCAATGTTGCACATGACAGGAAGCAGAGCTGCTGCTCTGGGTGCAGGGGCGGCACGGTCCCGTTTAATGCTTTTGACAGACTTGTTGGTGCTGTGTTTTGCTGCTGCTCGCGTTGCTGGCTATCCACCGAGTAGCCGGAGTCTTTATTCAAAAAGATGACAGTGACACAACATAACACAGAGGAATTGGAAGATATTAAATTTCACATTTAACATTTCACATTTCATACAAGTATCATTAGGGTTAGGACGTTTTTATTTAGATTAGTGGTTCAAAAAAAAAAAAAAGCTAAACGCAGGGTTCAGGACAAGCGAGAAAGTCGGGGTCTGGTGGAAAAATCTGCAGAGAACATATACGTGCAACCACCATATTTCACGGGCCAAATTATTGGTTAGAGAACATGGAATGGGAGAACTTTCTTTCCTTTGTTGGCTTGTGCACAGATACCAGGATATTCAAGAAAGAGATTTTAACCTCATAAACCTCACTGAACACATTCTGTGTGTAGCCAAACATTGTTCAGCTTAATTTGAAATTCTAGTGGAGGTCCACAATTTCCAAAGATACCAAACATGTCAGGCCTAAATCTGAAGTAAATGTGTATAAAACGATGCACAAGACAACTTGCATCTTTCTGTTTCATGGAGTAATGAAGCCATAAAAACTGGACTCCCTATGGAGTCTTGGGTTTGGAGATTTCACTCACAGTGTAAACATCATATAGCTTCAGTGAGGAGCTGATACACAATAAATATAGCCTACATGTGATTCTGTCAGACAATGTGGAATTTAAATATTTTTCCAACTTTAAAGGTCCTTAAAACTTCTGAAAACTTGGTTTCAAATCTAACTTTTTTGATTCTTAACTCTTTATGACTATGTAAGCAACAGTCAAAGTTAAAGTAGTTCATGTTAGATAACATAAACTGTTCAATGGTTCACTGGGCACATAAAGCAAAAAAAAAAGATCTAGAGATACATAAGAGCTTGTATCCAGAATGACTGAATAACTGCACATGTAAACATGCCCAGTGATAGTTCTAGAGGGAAGGCAGTAGATGGGAGGGGAGACCAAGCAGGAGGAAAACAAGCAGACTGCATAACTTTATTACTGGAGTTCTCAGCTACACGCCTCTTAAATGGAAATATGAGAGAGTACAAGCTGGAAAATGACTCCGTCTTACTCTCCCAGCTGTAGCGCACAGCATGTCGGCTGCCCTGCATGTACTGCCTACAGACTCCGAGGCAGTGGGGCACAGAAGCTGATCAAATCCATACAGTCTGATTTCCCTTCCTGCTCGAGCCCGAACGACTTGGTGTCACTGAGCCAAGGCTTATTGGCTAAGCTATCCATCACCATCTTCACTGCTTAGCTTGAGCTTAAAATGGCACATTTAATTCTGAATCTTTTCAAGTGGTTTATGTTTACACTTGTAATAACATCTTGACCCAGTTGTGCAAGGCTAGGTTTTATCCTGTAGGCCTCTTTAAGACATAATGGGGAGGCTGATTTCATTTCATTTGCTTCTCCATGAAACTCAAAACAGGAAGTTATGATGTTTAGCTAGAACTGCCTTGTGTCATGCAATATATTTCTTGTGTTTTGTTTCATTATGACATAAGCTCCTGTCAAGCGCATAACTATCAAGTCAAATATCATAACATGTCCTTTTCACTGCTGCTTTGCCTCACCTTTCTTGCCCTTTCTGTCTTTGCCTATTTATTTGTTGTCAGTTGCTTCCTTTTCGTCATCCTTTGCCACCCACAATTCTCTGAGCAACTGTTTCCCTGCCACGTGACAGTCCTCTGAACTTTGTGGTTGTCTCTCTGGTCTCTTGTGGCTCTGCTTTTTGCATGGGTGGCGAAAAGTTCTGGGCGTGAGCCCTCGTTCACTGCTTTCAAATAGCAAGGGCATGTGGAGCTTGGCAGAGCCACAGTAAAAACAAAGATTATCAGAACACGAGATCATCATCTAAAAGAAACAGTTTGCTTATTTGAAGCTGTATGTGTTTGTGTTCTGTCAATCTCCCCCTCTTAGGAGCAGCCAAAGATCATTGAACCACTGGACTATGAGGCGGTGGTGTTTCAGAGAAAGGCCCAGATCCACAGTGACCCCCACCGAGACCTGCTGCTCTGCCCTGTCGACGATGTCTCGGTGAGTCCCCCTCATCCTTTCACGCTGTGTCCTCTGGGTCTGGCTCTCACCCGGGTCATCTTCCTCCTCATGATGAAGTCATAACCCAGGGAACAGTCTGCTGTCTCTCCAGCCTCACCAAAAGTGATCACTTTAAGAACTTCAGTTTAAGTTGTAATTGGTTGACTGGCACATCAGATTGAAACATATTTGGATATATTTGTCATTTAAGCTATATGGTAGACACAGGAATACAGGAATTCTGAGGCCAATACCGAGTGTTTAAAAAAGCAGATAATGATATATCAACCCATATTATTTTTTTTACATAGATGCATAATATTCACAAAAATTTTTATCATATAAGCATACCTTAAATTAGTGAAATAACTTAAATTTGTTGAAAAATGGACATATTTCCTGAAACCGATATATATGCAATAAGCTCATCATAATAATAATAATAATAATAATAATAATAATAATATATCAGCTCATCCAAATGTATCAGTTGGGCTTTACTGTATAGGGAAAGAACGGGCCCAAGGCATGTGACAGAAACTTTTGACCGCCCATATTTAAGGCCCTACATGAATATCTGTTAAAGCCAGGACAAATCCCATTTCCAACAACATGGATCTGATTTTGACCATCATTTTTTCCTGGTTATAAAAACATTGTTGTCTGCAAAATAAGATCTGGAAGAGCCGTTACATAGCTAAAAACAGGTCAGACGGGGAAAAAAACTGATCCACTGATCAGACAGTTATTTTATTTATTTTTTATAAAGATTTTTTTGGGGCATTTTTTCCCCTTGATTGGACAGAGTGAGAGCGAAGAGGCAGACAGGAAATGGGGGGAGAGAGAGGGATATGCAACAAAGGTCACCGGCTGGACCATGGCTGTAATAGAAGTTATGGCTAAAACTACAAAAAAATAAGACCCAAGTTGTAATAAACCAAACATATCCTTTAAATTACTCATACAAAAATCAACATTAAGAGCATTGTTTGTTTTCTCTCTTGTAAACTTGTGAGACAGACGCGCTGCTTATTTGGACTATGAATCAATGCTGGATCTGGATTCTTCTACTTGCATCTACGTCCTGCATCACTAGATACTTCTGCTGCCTGTGATTTGAAGGTCAAATACACAGTGTTATTCTCAACACACCTGTGCCGAGATCTCCAGAGCAAACACCCAAATCAGCAGCTTTTTTTCTCGTAAAACTGTCTTGAGTTAAACGGGAACAAAGAGCTGTAAAATGTCACTGTCTAAAGGAAGGTTTCCCATCATTAATCACTGTTCATCCCCAAAACAACGGGCTCAGTTATTTACGGGTCAGTCCAAGAGGCCTGAACAGTTAAATACAATCCTGCCAGGTACCTCTGCTCTGTATTTATTGGTGCTGCTTCAAACACATGTGGTTTCATTTAGAGGCACGTCTCGCTCTGTGTTTAGTTTTATTTATTTATTTATTTATTTATTTTTTTTTTCACATAGTTATCTGTGTTTTTGTATCTGTGCCTTCTGTTTTCTCTCATTCACTTTCCCTTTGCCTATTTGTTTGTGGTTTCCTGCTGGGACACTATTTGATAGAAGAAGATAAAGCACTGTCATTACCAACACTGCATGTATACGTGTTTGGTTTTTTGCTCTTGTGTGTCTCACTGTGTGTGTGCGTGCATGCAGGAGTCCCAGATCTCCCGGCAGAGGAGGACTGTTGTGCTCTCGGTGCCTCAGAACGCTGAGCGGGATGCCAGGAGTCTGTTTGCCAAAGAGGTACTGTAACCCAGCAGTCCTGTGTGTATGACTTGGCTCCACTTGGTGTCTAACAGTACATTTGTAGCAATGATGTCTAGTCCTTTCTTAAAATAAAAGAGGAGGTTTTGGAGTGAAAAAAACTGAAGTTGAGGTATTCATAGTTGACATGAAATCTTCTCCGTAATATGACATTTACTTTTTTAATTAGAATTTGCTCAATAAAAAGCAGACTTTAAATGCAGTAAGTAAAACTCTCAACAAACATAAAAGATGATTTCTTGGTGACTTCACACCAGTGTCCATGACATTCAGCTTCAAGTGGTCACTCGAAGCTCATAAAGAAACACAGAAAGAACAGGCCAGTTGTAAACACATGCTGTACTTATGATATATTATATTAGCAATGAAAAACAGACTCTTCTGGCGTGATGTGACTATACTCTGCTGCTCTGCCAGGCTCTGAACCTGTGTTCCTCAGCCAGCTCCCATGACTATGATATAGCATGGAAACAACTGTCAAAGGGATTGTTAAAACAGAGCCAGGCTTACTCAGCATCTACTGAACAAAGATCCTTTCAGCTGGCTTAATTGAGAATCTCTGCTTGCAGTTTAACACCGTATAAAAAGTAATATGCACGAGGAAAACCATGAGTGATATGATCTTCTGCTACTTTGCAGACGTATTTTGAGTTAAACGAATCTGGATTTTTTTTCCCAGAATAGGGAAGCAAGCACTCTGCTCTGTGAGTCACAGTCAGAGGAAAGAACTGTGTGCTCGGTTTGGTCACTTTGCTGCAATGGCATGCATGTTATATTATGAGTATGTCTGCTGCCCCTAATCCAGCTCTCTGTGTTGACCTGTTTGGCAGTGCATCAAGATGTACAACACCGACTGGCATGTAATCAACTACAAATATGAGGCTTACACTGGTGACTTCCGCATGTTGCCAAGGTAAGGACGATAAGGGAAGATGAACGTTATGAATTAGAATATGCAGTTTGGATGTGTGGAATATTTGGAGGTTAGGGCTCAGAGTTTGTGCCAAACAACATCATAGTTCTGTACAGCCAGATATGTAACATGCACACGAGATTTACTCTGCTCATGTGGGTCTGCTGGATGACGACATGCAATAAATCACCGTTCCTCTGAATACAAATGCTGCACACAAACTGTAATAACTGCACAGCCAGACTTTCCTCTGCAACACAGCAGGTGCAGCCCAGATGTTTTGAATTCACATTGAAATGGAAAACAATTTTTATCACTGCAACCTGCACTTGAACCATACATTTGGAGTGAAAGAGACATATGTGTAACAACATTCTCCAAATACTCTCCAAAGGGAAAAAAAAAAAAAGGTAACGCAATAACAGACAAGGTGGCACACAATTTACTGACCAACACAGGACATACATAGCAAAGGAGACAGTGCAAGATGTGTAAATCAGGCAGCGATGTGTTGCAAGCTTTACAAAGAGTTAAGACGTAGGGAGATAGCAGACCCCACCACAGGGACAGTAGAATAGGGAGGGGGCTGATTTATTGACGACTGCTGACCCTCTCTCGCTGTCTTTTCAAAGCAAAGGCCTGAAGACGGACAAGCTGCCGTCTCACGTGTTTGAGATCGACGAAGACGCCAAAGACGAGGTGAGCAGAGGGGCCTGAGCGCTGTTAGATCACAGACATTGATCACTGCAGGAAAAGGATGAGTGGTCTGCTATTGACTGAATGGCCCTTTATGGACAGACAGCACCATCCATATATGCATGTGCTATGAACCCGGCTCGGAAATTAAAATGATCCCTTTTATCTTTTTGAATCATGGAGACAAGACACAAATTTGGCTTGTTCAACATGCCTGAATATCCTGAAAAATATAGAGCAGAGCATACCCAGCGTGCACATGCATTGAACTGGTAATTGTGCTGGAAGATTCCCTGTGACTTACGGTGTGTCAGTCCTTTCGTCCACCCAGCAGTGTGACCCCCTGAGAGACTGAGTGCGGGGCAGTGAAACCAGCAGCCTTATATACATCCTATAAATAGCCCTCATTGATCCTCCTCCCCCTCCCCTCGGCCGGATGCAGATAAACTTAGACAAAGAAAGGCTTTAAATGAAGGAATATAAATGCTGATGTGCCGCCAGGACAGGGAGGTCTCTATTACTTCTGGAAACGGCCCGTGCTACAATTACATTACCTCTGCATTATTTCTGGCTGTAATGGCGGGTCTCGACAGTCTAGTAGCAAAAATATTTAAGAACTCAAAGAGAAAACACACATGCACATAATACACTTATGATGAGGCAAATGATCATTGTATCTTTCTTTTATATTTGCTTTTCTATGTCCTTTCTGTAATCTTTTATATCCATCCACAGAGCCATACAATAAATCAATAATAATGTAGTCAGAGACATTAGGCATTAGGTGACAATGCTAAGTACACTGCCACTGTTGATATGAGGTAGGGCGTAGCGAGGTGTGTATGCATGGTTGTTGGTTGGTCTCAATTGCTGTATGTCTGAGGGAAGCAAGCTGTGGGAGGAGAGCAGCCAGCCAATTGGATTACAGGACAAAGCTGGAGAGAAAGACGGAGGCCGGCGTGACGCTCAGAGGACAAAATGCCACTTCAGTGCGATTAGGCTCATCTCAATTGCGCACACACATAAACACACACGCCTCTACACACCTCAACCCTTTTCAGTCAATGTCATGATATGTGGGTGGTGGTCCAGGCTTACATTAAGTTAATTAGGCCCCCTTGTACTGTGAATTTCTCCAAGTGGCCGGATGCATTACTCCCGAGAATGTGTGTGTGTGTTACATTAAGCTTTTGAGACTGTATACTGTCTACAGGTACAGTGAATATTGTGATGCTTAATACGTATGAATCAATAACCTGAATTAACCTGCATTATAGAGTTTGTCTCGATTGATTTCCAGTGTTTGTGCTTGTGTCTGTTAGGACTCCTCATCGCTCTGCTCCCAGAGGGGAGGCATCATGAAGCAGGGCTGGCTTCAGAAAGCCAACATCAACAGCAGCCTGTCTGTCTCCATGAGGGTGAGTCACCACCAGACCTCTGCCTGTGTCTGTTATTCACACAACATAACAGCAACAAAGGAAACAGAAAAACGCAGGGTTCACTACAGAACTAGGGAGACATGGCAGCTCTGATACACCACTAAAACGACACAATTCTCTATCATCTTCTGCCTTATTCTTTCTATCCCATCATACTGTACTGTATATTATAATCAAGAATTTTTACATCATTGTCTACATCTACGCAAACATCAGTTGTCACTTGTCAGTGGTGACAACATGCTTTATAAAGTAGAATAAAACAAAAGAATATCATAATATAAAACTGACAGTAAATGCAGAGAAAGCAGTGTTGTAAATATAAAAACAAGGAAAGAGGCATATACATAAATGATAAAAGGGTGGTCAAAATCACCTAGTAAAAGATTAATATATAAAATGTTGTGTTTAACAGGAGTAATTCATCAGGAGTTTAAATCACGTTAGCAGAGCTAAAGCTTAAATTTAGGCATTTCACACTGCATTACTCTGTTATGAGTTGTATTGTTTATAGTCTGACTTGCTGTCCATTGCGGTGAATTGCAGGTGTTCAAAAGGAGGTACTTCTACTTGTCTCAGCTTCCAGACGGCTCCTACATCCTCAACTCCTACAAGGATGAGAAGAACTGCAAGGAAACCAAAGGATCCATCTACCTGGACTCCTGCATAGACGTTGTTCAGGTATACAGGGCTGGAAGATATCAAAGAAACATCCAATGCACAGTTGTGAATACTGCAATAACAGTAGTAGCAGCAACTTTTTTTTCCAGGTTGACCAATACACCATGCTGTTTGTTTAATTGAACTTCTTTCGGTGTATCTCGCTCTGTGTCCACTTTCAGTTTTCCATTCTTGGCACAAGCTCTCACCCTTGTGAAAGTCACTGTGTTTCTTAGCCATGCCACGCTCCAGGGCTTTGATTGCATAGATTTACTGCATTCCATTGACTTGGGCAGAAAAGTCCGGTTCTAGCAGATTATGAGGGGCTGCTGCTGTTGGCTCATGAAGGTAAAACAAAAATTCAAAACGTATAATAAAATACAATTATCCCCCCCCCTGCAGAGCCCTAAGATGCGGCGTAATGGCTTTGAGCTAAAGATGCAAGACCGCTACAGCCACTTCCTGGCTGCAGACAGCGAAGCAGAGATGGAGGAGTGGGTGGTCACGCTGAAACAGGCCCTGCAGAGCAGCACAGAGGCCAGCCAGGACAGGAGGAATGGTGCCGAGACATTGGACTGTGCCCTGGGTGAGTTATACTATACCTACATCTGGATTGGAAATACATATGCCCAGATCATCTTTTAGTCAATGTATTATTTAGTCTTATTGAAAAGTTGATGTACAGTCACGGTCCATTTATCTATGATAATAATAACAGCAAGTTTGAATATAACCTCTGAGCCTGCTTTAGTGGTGGCCAGGTTTATAGTAATCCCTCTCCCTGGTAGTGGAGGGAGTCTGAGCCCCGTGTTATGACATTTTAATGGCTCCCATATTATAGTGATACATAAGCACTTTCACTCCCAAATTCTCTCAAGTCTGTGTTTCTTTAGGGGGCAGTTACGGCGAATTGTTGACCTCGTAGCTGTGGAGGAACGCCAGTACTTTTATGCAGTTTGCGTATGTCGTTGCCAGCATCTGTGGGCCCTTTTTTCTTATATAATAATATACTCTCTGCAGAATGCTCCAGTGACACCCAATAGGCCTAGCTTGCTCGCAAATCTCCAAGATGCTGATGAGCGACTGGGAGGCCATCCAAAAAGATGGAGAGTTCACTCCGTCCATCATGTGTCACCTGGGAGTCAGCAGAATAGCGAATGGACTCCTTTTAAATTGGCCAGTAGGCTGTAAGATTTAGTTTGTCCATCTTGGAAAGGCAACCCGCAGACAGCCACATAGGGAGCCATTAGGGAAACATTGAGTGAGCTGAGCTTTATTGGGCCTGATCTGCAACGGCGTGATTTGTTGTCAGACTGAGTCTCTGTGCACTCTGATTACCTTTATTAATGCGTCATCACTGTCCTGTTCAATTAGATGACGACACTGCCAGCCAAGGTAAAGGTGAGAGCCTGCTGGAGAGCCTGGGGAGGAGCCTACACCCTGAACTTGTGAAGGTATGAAGGATGGGAGGATTGTTAATTGACTAATTCAGACAGATTGGCTGAGTTAGTGAGATATAGATATACAGAAACATTTAAGATTTTACATTTCAAATGTATAATTTTTTCTCTTTGACATGGTAGTTGTCCTTTGTGGACAGGTTTATTAATGTAATTATTATTTATTTGTAGAATGTCTTGTTTTTTTGTTGTACCTATTACAGTTAGTGCAAATGATAGTAATAAAATGGAGGGAAAAAAATTAAAAAGCTGTCTCCTTTAACCATTGAAATTTAATGACAGTAAGAGAAGACATTTCTCATCTCAAAAGTGAGTCTGAGCTTTTGTACCAGACCACATTTATAATGTCTACATGATGGAAGAGCAGCTCTTTGGTTGGATTCTCTTTGTTTGAGTCGTAGCCTGAGAGCAGCAGTGTTTATTCCACAGAGGCCGCGCTGTTTTAATATGTCTATAAACCCAGAGCTACTCACAGACAACAAAGCCCTCTGTGCTGCTGTTTCACTCTGTTTGCTCTGGGCCACTCCAGCACAGCTTTTCCCTCTCTCTCTCCATGTGAAAGATCACTTGTCCGCAGGCTGGCCACAGCAAGAGCAGAAACAAGGGGAGGGAAAGTGGGGAAGGAGATGGATTAGGCCTCTTACCGTGACCTGAGGCTTTGATTTGTTTGTGTCCATTAGATTCTCTTCTTTCTCCTTCTGTCTGGGTCTGCTGACTGCCTGTCTTCTTCTCCTCCCTACTCCGTGTCTGTATTTGTGTTGGTTTACTAGCAGAGAAAACACTAAGGGGCACCCTGACTGTGTAGGCCCACTTTTGTGTGAGATACTGCTTCTGTTTTGAAACCAGTTTCTATTGTCCTACTTCTCTACCCACCTTTTCACTGTCCTATAGTCACACATGTATATATGTTTTTTTCAATGGATGAAAATAACAAAAATGGTCAAATAATGATACAACATGGCCCTATGTTTCTACAAGAGAGCTTAAAAAGTGTTATATAGTACATTCTTCCACTGTGTGTGTGTGTGTGTGTGTCTGCAGTACGCCAGGGAGACGGACCAGCTCAATAAGTTGAACAGGAATGAAGGCAGACAAAAGCTTTTCTCTCTGGATCCTGAGACACAGGTATAGAAGATGTTTATTATAACGCTTAGTTGTCCTATGATTGATTTATTTATTTCACTGTTGACTCAGACTATTTGATCTCTCCTCCCCTTTCCTCCATTTCCACTATTTCCTTCTACTTTGTCCTCTTCCTCCTTTCTCCTCGCTTACCCTCTCTCCTCTCCACTGGATCGATCTTTTACTTCTTGTTGTTTGATCTCCTGCCTTCATGCCTCCTTCCTCCCTTCTTTCCCTCCTGTCCGATATCCAGAGGCTGGACTTCTCAGGCATCGAGCCCGACGTGAAGCCATTCGAGGAGCGCTTTGGCCGTCGTATCGTGGTCAGCTGCCACGACCTGACCTTCAGCCTCCAGGGCTGCGTTAGTGACAAGGGTGACGGCGTCCTCACCAATGTATGTCATCACCTTACTTTCACGGCAGGGATTCATTCTATATTCTGCTTATGTGACTCTACTACTTTCTATGCTTCACCATGTACTACTACTAGAAATAAACTTTACCCTAGAACTTTTCATAGTCAAATAGGTGACCATAAAACCATAAACTCATAAAGCAAAACATTAAACATTAGGGATGGGACGATATGCTTATCTCCCACTTCGACACTATCACAATACTTGGGTACCTATTCAATATGTATTGCGATTCTACAAGTATTGCTTGCTTTGATATTATGATTTATTTTGCTTTTTTAACTCTAGACCATGGGAAAAAGACTGTATATAATGAGTCATATTTACAAAAACAATGCACATGACATGTCAGTCAGTCTGTTTTAGCAGACAGCATCATTGCTATACTGCATATGAAAGTGGTGAATAAAATATTGTTAATATATAAAAAATATATATAAAATATAAATATATATTATTTAATTAATTAATTTTTTAATTTAATATTGATTTAGGAATCAAAAAATCGATTAAAAATAATTTAAAAGAATCACAACACTTAAGTGAATTGATTTTTTTCCCACCCCTATAAAACATAAGAATACAATATAAGAAGAAAGAGTAAAAGCAATATTATTGCAGAAGTAAATAGTTTCCATAAAAGTTTGAATAATTAATTTGTAAACTGATATATTTAATTCATGTAGATCATCCCAGAGATTAAATTTATTGAGCTTCAATTTTTAAACTAGGTTTTGGAACTTCCTGTCTGAGATCTCAGGTGGCATGCTACTGAAAATGCCTCTGCACTGATTTTGTCTGTATGCACTTAAGCTAATCGCAACACACAGTTTTCACTTTCACACCACACGACTTCCACCATCCTCACCCTCTGCAGTGCTGCCCCAGATACTATACCTTCATAATTCATGTTGGCCTGTCTGGAAGCAGTGGAAATAACCAGGCCAAAAGAGGATAAAAACAACTAGATATTGTTGTAACACCTTCTCATTTAGTTTATGATAAAATCAGTTTGAAAATATTAAGCTGTTCCACAAACTGGTGTTGCAATGTGGTTTTAATTTTTTTTAATCTAAGCTAGAAACTCCTGAGCTTTAAACTTCGTTGCTCCAAATAAGCAAGGACTTATGCAGTCAGTCTGGTGAATGTGGAAAATGAATGTGTTATCAGTGGAGGGCTCCTGGTAGCATGAGGCAGCAGTTTAGAGCATGTATGAGCAGCGCCTCTGTCAGATTGCGTTGCTGTAGTCATAAAACACTGAGTTCGACCTCCTCCTCCCGCTTGCTGGTGCATTAGAGGGGCTGGTAGGAGAGTTGAACAGACTCATATTTGTGGTCTCTCATTCCCTTCCCTTCTTCCTTCCACCCTCTCCTTCCACAGTCTCTGATAGGTTTAATGTTTGTTGGATGGAGGAACCATTCATCCTGGCAAAAGTGCACTTAGTCATTCAAAAATGTGTAGGCGGCGCTACTGTACAGCCAACATTTGCTTCCAAACTAGGGATTAATTAATATTTGTTTTTGGAGTCTGATATACAGAAAGTCAATATGTTTATATAATATTTATTATTACATATTTAGGCTCAATTTACTGTAAATCTTTAATTTGAATTGTTGCAGATTGAACAGCTTGGCAGATTAAAACTCTTAATTGCAGGTTTTACACAGATGTGAAAGACAGTGAACTTTGAGGTGTCATATTGGAGCTAGAAAACACATATGTATATGTAATAAACCCCATACCAATAGAAGTTAATGCATCCAAACAGTAGGTACTTTTAAGTTATTTTTGCACTACATCTAATTCCAGGCTAGCCTCTATCTCAGCCATTCATTTAACGTGTATAATTTCACACTAGTGTTAGTTTAAGAGCTAAAACTGCCTTTGTTGTGCTAACCTTGAAAGATCAATGTAAGAAAAACGGTCAGACATTATAGGGTTAACACATTACAAATATGCAATGAGCATGTTTACTTGGGGTCATCCCATGTATAGTCCTAAAATTTCTGAAAGAATGAATAGTGTGGGTGAATTCCTAATGGAGGGATTAAGCTAAATAAAGCTGGCGTGAAATGTGATATACAGTAAATGAATCCAGGGTTATAATAAACCTTGGTTGATGTATTCAACTGTGAAAAGCCCTTAACCGTCTCTCTGATGAACCCCAGGTGGAACCATTCTTCATCAGCCTCGCCCTCTTTGACGTCTCCATGAGCTGCAAAATCTCGGCCGACTTCCACGTTGATCTCAACCCGCCCTGCGTCAGGGAGATGCTGATCGACGCCTCGGGCCAGCTCTCTCCTTCATCTGACTCGGAGGGTGGAGTGGGAGGTGGGGTGATGGTGAACGGAGACTCTGGGAAAGGGAACGGCCTGCCTATCCTTCAGAGGGTGTCGGAGGCTCTGCTGCGCTTCCCTACACAGGTAGAAACTTGACGGTTTTTAGATAGCTGTGCGATTTAGGAAATGACTTTACCTGACTCACTGATAGTGAGCAGCTACCTGAATCGTTGTTGTATCATTCACACAGATCACGGTGTGACTACCACAGTGCTCCATTCTTTTTGTAAAACATATTTTGACATCGGTGTCTTCTGAAAATAAAAAAAAGAATGTAATTGACTTTAATTAATTATTTATATTCGTGATTTGATGGGAAATTTGATGGGATAAAGGCAGAGTTGATCAGAACAAGATTATAAAAGATGATTGTAATTTTGCTAATATAAACTTTTAAGACAAATGTCTTTAGTCAAGCTACGTTTTCTCTAGTTTGCTGTGTTATATATCCGGGAATTGGTTTGTTTAGGTTTACGCTATTCACTTACAAACAAAAGTCACACAGACTCTGGTGCTGTAGCTTGCTTATTAGACAGAGTTTTGGCAGCCCTGTCATCCTGTGTCGGTTAGAGGTTTTGCTGATGTGGGTTTTACTGATGCGAAACTGATTCTTTTTTGTTTTTGAGCTGCTCTTTTCTCTGGTTTTCAGAGCAATTAGGCCACATGAAGAACCATCTGAAAATGAGCATTAGCTCAGACTGTGATTTGTTCTTCCTCAGAGTCAATAACCTTGTCTTTGTAGCTGTTAATCTTAGTGTTTTGGGGCTGTTTCTTGTAGTTGGTTCAGACTGTGCAGTTTAAGGTACTTTATAACATAAAAAATACACAAAACAGTTACAGGTGTAGACATACAGAAGAGAAACCATTCATCTAAAGCAAACAGTGTAAAAGCGTATTCAATTTGTACCTCTGTGTCCATCCAAAGACACCAATACATTGTCTTGAAACACAGGAAAGACCCTCTATAGTTGAAAGGGTTATATTTACAGGAAACCCCTCTGTGTGATGTGTCCTCAGAAGACCTTTCAGTGCCTAAGTCTTCTGAAACAGAGCAAATGAAAGCGTAAATACAAAGAGTAATACACATGAAATACGTCTATTAATATCTACAGTTTTCAAGAAACACACTTTTTAGGATTTAAAATTGAATCATCACCACCACCAGTGGAACATTATTCACACCCTACATTTTCCAAGCCTCGTCAGGTTGTGGTTGGATGCTGTCCTCAGTCCTGCGTTGGTTTGAAAAAGGCCTTAAAACGCTCAGTGAGGTGACAGACTGCTGAATTGTCATTTATGTCTGTAACACTGCTCAGCATTCCCATGCTGACTGCAGCTGGCCTGGCTGGGACTCCTCTTACGTCAGAGGACTCTGCTGACATTGTGATGACTGAGCGGTGGAGCTCTTTATCCGAATACATGATAATAATGTTTTTATTTTATTGATTTCTCCCTTTTAATCAAACTGCTGTGCTTTCAATTTCCATGCCATTGTAGTATTTCCAGATGGAGTGTGTGTCTCCAGACAATGCTTGGACTGTGTCCAGCCTATAAAGGATCCACATGAGACCTCAGTTTAGCTCATTCAGCTAGTGATCTTTTACTTTGCTGTATTTTAAGTCGAGAGTTTATTTAGGAAAGAATAATGTCCACGTGTGAGTGTTACTCTTGGCTCAGGCCTCGTGCAAACTCCTGCAGGTGCTGTGAGATCAGCACGCACACACACACACACACACACACACACACACACACACACACACACACACACACACACACACACTCACATGGTCTGTTCCTCACCTCTGGCTGTTTGGCCCATTAATGCGATTAAGTCACTCAGCAAGACCGGTGCCTGTTGTAAATTAGCAGCAGTTAGGTTATAAAACACACTCAGATACTCACTTTCTCCATTTCCTTGACAAGAGACATGAGTGGGCTATCACCGCAACAGATTGAAAACAGAAACAGCTTAAAGGTGGGAAGATGAATAGGGGAGAGTCGGACTCAAAAGCACTCGGAGCAGAACCAGAATTTCTAATAGAGAGAGCAGCAGCCGGGAGCAGGCCAGACTGTTGTACACAGTTCGAAAGCTGCGGACATTAAATAAAAGAACCGTTGCAAACTGCTGTATGTCTAATTTATGTTCTGCCAACTGACATCTACACCAGCAGAACACACACACACACACACACACACACACACACACACACACACACAAACGCATGCATACAAACGGAGCAGGCTCTACCTCTGTGATTAGTGTGCTATTATAGCTCAGAAGACCACAGTTTAATTTAGGTGCGTTGGGTGTGGTCCAAGGACAGAGCCTCCACTTCTTATATCCCTCCACTGCATCAGCAGCTCTCGGGAAGCCACCGCAGCCTCTGTTCCAGTACATTACATAATTCACAAATCCAATACATTTGTCTAAGTGCGAATATTAAGGCGGTTTTTGGCATTTTTCTCCCAGCAACCAACCAGCAGTAGTACGGTGGTTTATGTTTGCACAGAGGAGCTGTGACAGTGTTTGAGAGCTATAATAGCAACATGTTGAATTTAGGAGCGTTTTTTCCCCACGTTGTGCAAAATGTATGGCACCGGGTTATGAGCAACAAATCAGAATGTCAAAGATTGAAACCAGACGCAGCTGTGTGTGGTTGTGTTTAAAACTGTGAAGATCAGTGAAGAGGGCAGATGGGAGAGGATGGGCAGGGTTACGGCTGGGAGTGTGTCTGTCTGACTGGCACTAAGATGTGTATCATTAATGTGCAGTTTGTGACGTCTACATCTATTTTGATTTAAAGCTGCATTAGCCTCTTAGATGCAACTGCTCCCTCGTCACTCAGGTTCATTACTTATTTTGAAACCTTTACAATTTTCAAAATTACTTCCTGCTGCTTCTGTCTAGATTTTTCTTTTCTGTTCCCAGAAATATTAATGCGAGTAACATGGTTTTGTCCAAATGTAGGCTAATTTCTGTCCCCTTGAGATTGTTTGTGTGCAAACTGACACTACAAGCTAAAATGCAGCCCCATCTCACCAGACCAAAAATAGATGAGCCCCATGTGGTTTTCCTGTATAGCTTCAGCTAACAGCAGCCACTTCCCCTGCACGTGCCTTGTAGAGGACCAGTGGATGAATTTAAGACTTAAAAGACATTTCAAGTTTGAATTGCTGATGATTGCCCATTTGTTCGAGTACCCAGCAGTTTGGAAGAAGTAGTTTCTCTTCAGATCCATGTATCCACCCATATTCCCAATGGAACAATCCTAGAAGGAAGGTTGTAGAGAAAGACACTCACAGTCTGCCAACAGATCTTGTTGTGTACTGTATCATCAAGTCCCTACTCTAATTAGCCTCTAGCCTCCTCACTCCATTTCCTCCCTCTCTCCTCCAGGGCATCTTTTCAGTGACCAACCCCCATGCAGATATCTTCCTGGTGGCTCGCGTGGAGAAGGTGTTGCAGAATGGCATCACACACTGTGCCGAGCCATACATCAAGACCTCTGACATCAACAAGGTCCGCTGCCCGTACTTTACACCTCAGTTTAACATTGTGCCTTTTCATTTTCTCGTCCGTATTCATTTTCAGTCTGTCTTTCCCCCATGTCTCCACAGACTGCTCAGAAGGTGCTCAAAGCTGCCAAGCAGACATGCCAGCGCTTGGGCCAGTACAGGATGCCATTTGCCTGGGCTGCCAAGTAAGACAGGAATAATCCATGAGTCAAAGTATTACCCAGGAATGAATCTGTTTAGATTTATCTTTGGAACGGCCTAATATGAATGCATAAAAGATATCATCAGAATAGGATAATGCATTAGATTTTAAAACCTAAAAGTCTACTCATTTATAATGTATATGTATAAATGTCACATTTTATATATGCTTCAACAGGTTCACCTAACAACATATTCCAGATATTGAATGTAGCAGAGTAGAAAAGCCTCTGGGACTGATTCTGGATAAGAATCTTCATTTAAACCCTGGTCATGTTACAGCGTGTCTACACAGGCGTTTCCACTCAGTAGCCTGATAATGACACTAAATTGGCATTTATTTTCGCTTCATTATTCTATAGAACTGTTGAAAAAATGATGATGTGGGCAGTTCAGGGCTTCCCTTTCACAACCAGCGCAGTAGTGATGCAATACATATTAGAGTAAATATAATACAATAAATATTTATGCAGTCAACTGCAACTGCCAGTTTAAACTGGATAGGACTACATTACACTAGCATTAGATTTTTAATAACATTCCAGCATTTTCAGGTTGACATGTTAATTTCTGATACCCTGATTGAAAATGTGCATGTTTGGCTGTTTGTATGAGGCAGCAGACGCTGTAGCCATGTGTAATGTGTTTCCAGGCAGGTGTTCAAAGACGCTCAGGGCAGCCTGGACATGGATGGGAAGTTTTCTCCTCTCTACCGCCAGGACAGCAGCAAAATCTCCACTGACGACATCATCAAGCTGCTGGCTGACATCAGGAAGTGAGTCATCACCACACTTCGGTTATTTTAGCGCCTGTTACTTAGTTACTGTATCTCAAAACATTCATTCCCTTGCACATTTATGCCTTTTTAAGTCTATATTTTGATTATTGCATAGGTGACAACTTTGGTACTAGCTCAGGATTTACTTCATGAAGGTCATCCCGTCAATATAGCACATTTAAATTTAGAAAGGTCCTTTATTCAGACTTGATTGCACCTTGTTCTTATTTTGAATCTCTTCTTCCTCATCAGACCTGAGAAGAGCAAGCTTCAGACCATCCCCGGACAGCTGAATGTCACCATTGAGTGTGTCCCACCTGACTTCTCAAGTATGTTGTCACTTCGAAACGCTTCCCTTATCCTAACATTCGTCCCTCTGTAACAGTGAAGTCGAGTGCCGGCCTTGAAAACACACTAACCACTGCACAAAGTGCTGTCTATTAAAACTGGCAGTAAACAGCTATGTGAGCCTGCTGTAGTTAATTTGGAAGCCACACATTCTGCTGTGCATTCGTTCATTATAACCTGCTATACTGATATACAAGAAAGAACCCTGCCTTCCTGTGATCTCTTGTGCATCTACAGTTCCACCAGTTTAACAATTACAGGGTTCGTACAAAGTCTTGAAAGTTTGGAAAATTATTAATTTTAACTGTTATGTTTTCAAGGTTAGGAATATTCTTGAATTCAAGTATACTCCTTGAAAAATGCTTGATTTTCAGCATAATCTGGTGTTTCAAATATTTGAAATGGAATAATCCCGTTGTCATATTTGTTTGTTGTCTCCTGGCATTTATAGTAAAAATTTTGATGTGATGATAAAGGCTTTGAGAGTCTGGACATTATTGGTTTAGGGACCTTGAAAGTGCTTGAAAAGTCGTTGTCAAGTCAATTTTACTCTTCAGCTTGTTCTGAACTTATCTAGAGCAAAAACAAAAGTAGAATAAGCCTGAATTTCTTGATCAGACAATAGTAACAAGTTCAAAGACCAAATCTGTGGTTCCCTCACAACACAAACAAAACAAACAAACAAAAAATATATATTTCTGTTCCTAAAGTGCAAACGAAACAGTTGATAAGTACATGGAAGGAAGTAAGAGACATGAAGCTGATGGTAGAGAAAGCACTTCAGATCATGACTGGCAGTGAATGAAAGTCTGTTTTTGGGGTCACAAATTGAAGAAGGATAAATGGAAGGAAAGGAGGAAGCATTTTGGGTGATGGAGGAAAAAGCATGAGGTGGTAGATGTATGTAGGATTATTTAAATAAGATGTAATTTAATTTCTGTACAGCTCAAGACCATGTACATTTGATTTGCAAGGTCTCAGCTGTTTTTGTAATCAATATCAGCGTTTGAGTTTGCACTGGCAAGCAGTTTGGGTGTTTGCAGTGTACTTAGCTCTAACCTTGAGCTGATTCTTGGGGATGGCACAAGAAACAGGAAACACAGCAGCAGAGGTTTGGTTCCCCTGACTCGTGCGCTCTGTCCCCCCAGACACGGTGACTTCCTCTTACGTTCCCGTCAAGCCCTTCGAGGATGGCTGTGAGCGGGTGTCAGTGGAGATCGAGGAGTTTCTCCCCGAGGAGGCCAAATACAACTACCCCTTCACCACCTACAAGAACCAGCTCTACATCGCCCCCCTGCAGCTCAAATACGACAACCAGAAGACCTTCACCAAGGTGTGTGACTCCTCAGAGCGGTGATGGTGGGATGAATGATGGCAATCTTTCAACAAGGATGACATATCACTGATTTGACTTTGTGGGTCACACTCACTGATGATTTGCTCTGCTGTGTGCATTGATTGAATGATGTAATGTTTCCTCCACGCCAGGCTAGAAACATTGCAGTCTGCATCCAGTTTCGAGATTCAGATGAAGAAGGTGCAACCTCTCTAAAGGTGAGTTGTATACGTTGTAATATGTTTGATACCGTATTTGTTAATGATACACACATTTGACTTTTAGGTGTAGGACTGTATTGTATTCACAATCTTTCAGTTAGTGCTGATGGGATACAGTATGACAGAGTTGCAGGGCCATGAGGACTAATCTGAGATTTTGAGAATAAAGTTGAAAAATTTTGAGAAAAAAACACCTTATTATCAAAGATTTTAGGATGTTGAAATGAAATGGAACCATTTTCATGACGTATGAGTCAATAACCGGACGTGATTTGAAGCAGCGTCTGGAGCAAAGTGATGTATGAGTTTATTAGCATAACAGCATGGTTCTTTTCTCATAGATTCTAGACATTATTCTCAAAATATAACTTTTTTTTTCTTGTAAACTTAAGACTTTATTCTGGAAATGTTACAACTTTTTTCTTGTAATATTATGTCTTCATTCTTGAAATCTCAAATTCTTTTTCTTACCAGTGACTCTAATACAGTAGATACAGGGATCTGTCAACTGTCAAAAAAACTAACAAAGAAACCGAAATACTGACTAAATAACTACAAACACGTCATACTTCAGTAAATCAATTGTATCACATAATGCAATAATATAATCAGAATCAGAATTGGGATTATTGCCAAGTAGGTTTTCACATACAAGGAATTTGCAAAACAAGTACTACAAAAGTCAAGAAATAGAAATAGAAAAAAATGACAATAAAAATAAGAAAAAATATTATGAAAAGTACGTACAATATATCTGTTTTTAGAATGAAAGAGCTGTACAGTTTGTGCAGGAATGTGCAAAAGATAATGTAGGCTGCTGAAGTGTTTCTAATACAGAGGTGCAAAGTATGAACAAGTAGTTGACTGACTTGTTGACAAGCAGACTGACAGGAACAACGTCATCCAGAGAGACGAGTGTATGATATGTGTGTACACGTTTCTGATATTTATGTCAACATTACACGCACAAATAGCAGAACATACAGGCGAAAGAGGAAAAAGTACAGATACAGATTGGGCAGATGAAACGGGTATGCACTTTATTTCCAACAGATCAGCAGCAGCCTGGCGCAAATGTCTCAAAAACAATAACACTGTCATGAAAACTTGTGGAATGTCATAAGGGAGATGTATTCAACAGCAGAGGCCTCAAACATGACTAACTTTTGTTTTTATTGCTTTTCACAAAGTGGAAGTCAGAGTGCAGCTGAGGGGCCAGAAAAGGAGAAAGGAAAAGCTTACAGAAGCTGGTTATTATAGCTGGCAAGAGAAGATAATGAATGGTCACTCTTTTTTCTTCCTCTCTATTTCTCTCTGGCCACACACATGTCAAATATTTGTGGGTGGAAACACTCATCAAAGCACCGAGGATTGTTTTTCTTTTCACTTTTCCAAGGGGGGGGAGGGTGGAAAACAGACATTCTTTGACTTCAGCCGCCAAAACATTTACAATTGATGCTCTTGATTAAGACAGTCCAGACAGACGGATCAGCATGTAGTCGCGTGTGCTATATCTCAGATACTGAAGATGGCGCGCGCGCACACACACGCACACACACGCACACACACGCACACACTCAGTCTGCCCTCAAACAATGCTTGAAGTACAGTGAGCAGGAGCCAGCAGCACACCTCTCAGGAGATTTTAATCTGAGGCAGCGGAAGCTTGGGGAGGTTCTGTGTTTTTACACAAGGCAAAAAACTGACTAGGGGAACATTCTTTTGAAGAGTTTGGGAACGTGGAAGCTGAAGAAGATGGGATTTCCCAGAGGCTGTGAATTGAAAATACATCGATTTATGCTGCCTACGTTCATGAGCTCAGGTCTGATTTATTTGTGGGCTTACCTGAAATTGAGCTCGACCAGTGCAGCCAGTAGAAAATGTGTGTTGTACAATACATGCATGACCAGATAAGATCCGAGGCAGCTCCTCTAGCCACACGTGGTCCCCCATCCTGAGGCAGGTAATCAAGACTCCCATCAGCCCCCTACACTCGCTGCTGCTGTAAGGGCTTGTTTTTTTTTTTTTTTACATGGTTGCAGCGCCTGCGAGTCCTACTATATCTTGTGATCTGCAACAACAGATATTTGCTCCCTCCTCCTCCGGCTTCTTTCCAGACTGACCTGTGAATGTGAACCCTGTCCTCTCTCTACGAGCCTCTCCCATCCTCCAGGCTCCTCTAGTTCTCCTGTACAGCCTCCAGCAGCCCCCCCCCCAATCCTGGCTCCCATCAGTCTCAATTTCAATCAGTTGGCTCCAGAGCTCCATCCTTCCTTTGACCAGCACAGCTCATTATTGTTCATTAGAGATGTCTACAATTGTTAGCATCCTAATTATAGTATCAAACCAGTCATCAGAACAGGTCTGAAATTTTTTTCCTTCCTTTTTTTTCTCCCCTCATTAGAAATATCCTGACCTGGTCAAGCTTGACCCTGCTGCACAGGTTTATTTTTCCCACAGAACTTTTTCTTGCAGTGGCTGCAGCTTTGATACAAAACAGCTCTGGCTATAGGGTGCATTCATAAAATATCCCACATTTAGATCTGACAATGGCTCATTTGGGAAGAAAATTGAATATTTATGTCATCACATGTGGCGTCAAAGTGCTGTAACTGTTCTGCCTTTGTTGGTTTTCTGTCATCAACATCCAGCAGAGGAGGGAGCGTACTGTCACTTTAATTAAAATAAGATAAACACTGCTTTGTAAGGCCTGAAAATGTATATCATTTTTCATGATGAGGCCTCTCTTGGTTAGTCAGAGGCCGTGTTTTTGATAATTTCAGGTTCCCCTTTCTAGTTTCTGAATTCTTTGTTTAATCTGTTGGTGCTTCAAAGATGCATACGATGAAGGGCTTGTATCCTCCCCCTGGCCTTTTCTCCAAATATTGCCAGTAACCACAGATTTCTGAGCACTTACTCACCGCTGTGTGCCCTGACATCAAACGGCCAGAGTTGAGGTTGACTGACGTGCTCGCTTGCCTTTCAGTGCATCTACGGCAAGCCGGGAGACTCACTCTTCACCAGCAGCTCCTATGCAGCCGTCCTGCACCACAATCAGAGCCCGGAGTTCTACGACGAGGTGAGGCGATTTCCTCGTTATCCTGCCCCCACATCCACCCACAGTAACTTTTAAGAGAAAATGGAACAACCTGAAGACACACTCATTTTTCAGGTTATTGACACTGAATTAGATTTAAAGAGGAAATAAGAATATGTGCAACTGGAGCAACAGTTAAGAAAGAGGCAGTCACTGTGTTCAATACTCACATTCCTCAGCCAGCCCTGAGATAATCCCATAAATCTGTCTCAGGGTGGAGCTGTGATCTCACACACTAGACTGGTCAAACAGTCACAGACCCCCGCTACACACACACATGAAGCCAGGAGCTTAGTGAAAAAGGTACGGTCAGGATACTGTTAGAGAGGTAAAGAAGAGGGGGTCCATATGACCCTGATATCAAATGGATTAGGATCTTAAGAGCCCCCACATACACCGGCATGCACACACAGAGGCACACTCACTGGGATTTACCCCTACATGCTTCAACTTCTAGTAACATCACGGATCACTATCTTTTTAAGATATTTTGCCATGAACTTTTATCTTTTTATCCTCTAAAAAGCGTCTTGGAGTAAACGGAAAAGTGCTGATAAAATACATTACTATTAGTAGTAGTATTATCATCAATGTCCCAAGGATTCTGACAACCTTATGGATGTTTCTGACTTTCCCAAGAGAGAAAATCTAACTGAATGATTCGTACTCATGTCATGAATTGAAGAGTCATGAATGATACATTCTTAAGCTATTTGTTGGTTACTAGATCTGTATTAGTGGAAGATGAGTTTAGTAGTGCTGCATGTGTCATTTCCTGTGAGAAAATCAGCATGTGCAAGACTCAGGGAAAATACATTTGCTTGCTGTTGCTGCCACCCGGTGGATAAGATGTTTTTTTTGGGGGGCGTTCACTAAAGGATGTTTTTCCAGGGATTCACAACGTGTGTCCCGCTGGACTAAGAGCTTAATACCACTACAATTTACTATGCAAACAAACTTTATTTCTAGGTAATGAATTAATGAATATCAATTTAAGATCAAAAGACAGGGAAATGATAGGCAAAGTTTCAGTGTTTGTTTGAATTAAAGATACTTACACACTGTGCATGATGATAGACAACTGAGCAAACAAGATGCCCCTCCCCACACACACACACACACACACACACACACACACACAAAAAAAAGACCACAAAATGGCGACTATTCAGAGAAGTGTGTAAAATGTGATGAAGCTACACTTTACTAAAAATCCAGGTATGTGGAACATGAGTGACATTTATTTTAGAGGTGTATTCCAAAGTAGAGTGAAGTCAGAAGTGTGGTGAAATCACAATAGCTTTTAATTATTTCCAGCTATCTTTGTCGGTGAAAGGGTATTTGAGGATAAAAACCACTTTCCTCTTAGATAAACTAATAAAGCATAAAATCAACATTGTTCTGATGATCGGTTTGTCAAATAAATCTTTTTGCATGGGGGTCAACTTTTGGTATCAGTGTGTTCCTCTTCTGGTGTCTGTATAAAAATGAACTGATGTTGATATATTAACCTGCTCCACTGTGTACAGGTAAAGATTGAGCTGCCGGTCCACGTGCATGAGAAACACCACATCCTCTTCACCTTTTACCATATCAGCTGCGAGTCCAGCAGCAAGGCTAGTGGTAAGAAGAGAGAGGGAGTAGAGTCACTGGGTGAGTCTCTGTCTGTGACTGTATTTAAGTGTCCTTGAAAGCAACATTACTAAAAAAGAAAAGAACCACATTGCTGGCTACTGTTTTCATGCTCTAAGACTATTTGTTTTCCAAGAAAACTGTGTGTTTTCAGTCAAGTAAAGCAGTTATATGCTGCTTTCTAAATGTTATTTATTCATGGGATTTAAGTATATTTATTTAAATGATAGCATGTTAGGCTGTTTTATATGTTATGTATCCTGATAAACAAGGCCCAGTAAGCCCAATACTGCCCCTTTCATGTGTTCCAGTGGGTTACTCCTGGATGCCTTTGCTAAAAGACGGGAGGATGCAGTCGGTAGAGCTCCAGCTGCCTGTAGCAGCCACCTTGCCTCCTGGATACCTGTGTCAGGACACCAGGAAGGTACAGTCCTGTTCCCTTAAGCCAAGACTCAACGAGGAGCATTACAGTCCCCACTTCCTTCTCCGAATCCCACTAATGGTCAAGCAAAATGCTAAAGCTAATGGATGTACAGAGCATTTGACATCAAATAATATAATACTGTAGCTATCTTATTCAGTCTTTTGGTAGGAATGCAAATTTTTAGTGCTAACTTGTAAGCTAAAAGTCTAGAATATTGTCACTTTTGGTCAACACTGCATGATAACACTGTCTTTCTTACAGCTGACATGTTTGTTCATATGATATGTCTCAATCAAGATATTTTCCTGAAAGAAAAAACAACTTAAATGCTTCATATTTGTGTGTACTTTAACAGTCCCAGCCAGACATCAAGTGGGTGGAAAATGCCAAGACACTGTTCAAAGTGAAGACCCATGTAGCATCAACAATATATGCTCAGGTACAACACTTTATTCTTCAATCATTCTTTATATACCCCCATACATGTACAGTATATGTTAAGGTAGCTTGTACAAACAGAGTGTGTGTGGGTGATAGTAATATTGTACCGTTTCCTCCACAGGACCTGCATCTACACAAATTCTTCCAGCACTACCAGCTGATGAGGACGACATCAGAGGGCAACCCAGCAGAACTTGTCAAATACCTGAAGGTGAGATACTGTGAGGCAGTGTACAGTCAGTCAGTTTAGAGCAGGGATCAGTTTACAGATATTGATCGTTTACGGACACAGGCTCCCTAACAGACCTCCCATCTACTGTACAGCCTGCCTTTTTTGTAGCCATTTGGGGGTTTCACAGGAAGTTTTATCAACTCAATGATACAATTAAATTATTAATCAATATTTTTGTGAACTTCACCACCTAAAGTACCTGTCATATACAGCAATCTCCATCACTGTCAACTCCTATCACCTGTGGTGTCCCCCAAGGTTCAATTTCAGTACCTGCACTTTTTAACATTCACATAAATCTTGATTTTACTAAAGTGTTCACAACTAAATACAAATGAAGGTCAGGAGAATTCATTTGCTCCTTGCTTTGATAAACGGGTAAAGAGAATGGTGCAGTGTTGCTTTCTTCATTTGAAATTTATGGTGGCCGACTAGGGCAAATGACCCAAAACATTTCCATTAGGAGAAACGTGCTGCAGCTTCAGAAATGATACCAATGCAAAAACACATACGAAAAGCCAAAACAAATACATTAACAGCAAACATGCTGCAAATACAGAAACGATGCAAAGTCAAAAACACACAAACCTCCGAAAACGAATGCAACAGAAAAATGCTGCATATCCCGTCAACACAACAGAAGTTCTCCAAGACTCCAGGGGGAGCACTAAGTGGAACAGCTTGATTTTCGACCCGAGAGCTGTTAATGTATTTGTTTTGGCTTTTTGTATGTGTTTTTCACTTTGCATCGTTTCTGAAGCTGCAGCACATTTCTCCTAATGGAAATGCCCTTGTTGGCCACTGTAGAAATTCCCATAATTAAGACATTTTTTTGGGAGGACATCGTTCAGATTTTTCTCACATTTATACTGTGTCAACTTTCTTTATTTTAAAATCAAGTCCCTTTATATATTTTAACTCTAGTTTCATTGCCTAAGGTGACCATTGTTTTGCCTTTAAGATAACCTTCTTGAAGACCCCAACTAGCAGAATCAGTCTCTTTTTTTTTTATTCTCTTTTTATTGAGATGAAACATATTGCATATCCATCAAACATTTTGTCAGCTCTTATACATGTGTCTTTTTCTTAAAGATATTCTGAAAATAAAAAAACGACACATACATACATTACCCTTATATATCCATCCGTACACTTTCAATCAGTCATTTAAATTAAATAAAGAAAAAGAAAAGGAAAAAGCACAGTGAAAAAATATTCGTGATTGGAATCGGTATCATCTGTAAAAGTTCTGACATAGTTGTTCATTCAAATCCAAGTTGAACTCAATTTACATGTCTTTCCTGTATTTCCATGTATTTCTTCTTTCCTCTAGTGCCTGCATGCCATGGAGACTCATGTAATCATCAACTTCCTACCAACGGTGCTGATGCAGCTCTTTGAGGTGCTCACAGCAGCAACCAAAGAAGCACATGAGATTGCTGTCAACTCTCTGCGGTCAGTTTGTTCACTTGTGTAAAATGTGGCTGCAGTTTGTACTATTTAACGCACTAAAAATGTTTGCAATATAACACTGTCCTGCTGTGTGCCTTCAGTGTGATCATACATATAGTCTCCAGATGTCACGAGGAGGGCCTGGAACAGTACCTGCGCTCTTTTGTCAAGGTAACCTGCCAGTACAAACACTGCTACAAGGGTTATAAATTCAAAATAACTCCACACACATCTTGCACGTGTGCAAAGTTACAAAAAATGTATTTGGTAGTTGTCAGTTTCAGTTTAAAGTGCATCTTGTATGGATTTGTGTTTTTTTTCCGTCTTCTTAGTATGTGTTTGTGACCAAGAACCCTGCGTCAGGAAACTCCGCGACCACTCATGAGGTGCTGGCCACTGCTGTAACAGCCACTCTCAAGCAAACTGCTGATTTCAACACCAGCAATAAACTGCTTAAGGTGTGTGGTCTGCCCTTTTGTCACTTTTGCCCTCTTTCCACCAAATTAGCTCTGGTTCTTGAACCGGTTCTGGTCAGGATTCTTGGAACCTTGGCGTTATCGAGCGAACCAGCCCGCATTTCCACCAGTTTTGAGTGGAACCATTGTAATCAATGCACAATGCACCATGCACCATGGAAGTAAACAGTAGTAGCAAAATGGCGGATCGCATTGATTACCTGTGAGCTTTTGTTCTGTTCTGTTTTTTCACTTCAGGTCAAGGAAAACCTGCAATTTTTTGGTTCCAGCAACAAACCAGTTTATTTTTGGTCAAAATGCTCAGAATGGTTCAAAATTAGGTGCACGAACCAGAAATGGAACCCGTTCTATGTTGGTGGAAAAGGGGTACACGACTGTCCAAACAGCTCCTGCACTAGTCCAGTTGTAGTACCAATATTGAACAGCAGGTGGCATACTTACCTATAAAATGGCTCATCATGCTATGCCCTCAAAACTGAAAGTACATTTCTCTCACCCTAATTGTGACTACTTCCAGAGAAGACATCCTTAAGCAGGTTGCTGCTTGTACTGTATTTCTCATATGTTATCTCTGGAACGTTTAGGATTTTTTCCGCCATCGTTGCTCTTTCCTAGGAAGTGTGCATATTGGCAAATACCCATAGTAGTCTAACTCCAATCCTCTTTTTATCCCTTTCCATAGTACTCCTGGTTCTTTTTTGAAACCATGGCCAAATCCATGGCCCAGTACCTGCAAGAGGGAAACCGCATGAAGGTTGGTATTAAGTGATTTCTTCATTTAGTAGTGTCTTTTGTTTATGACACTACCAAAAGGTCAAATGTCTCTATTTCACAAGCAACTTTTATGCCACATGTGATGTTACAAAACATGTCCGCACATTTTAAACAAACCTCACACACACTCAAAGAAAGAACAGGAGAGTCATAGTGAATAATTAAGCCATGTGTATATTCCACATTCTGATGCCGTGAGTCTGCATTTCATCTGGGTTTTAACCAGCAATGCCAGACGCTCAGCAGTAAGCAAAGCGATGTCTGGAGCTGTATGCTGATATTAACAAGAAGTTAAACTGCAATCTGTTTAGAGAAAATGTATACCTCCAAGTTTATCTATAAACTGGTAATCTGCCTTCATAATGTTTCTGACTGTTTGACATTTTAACTTTTTAATGCCTTCAGTTCAAGCGATCTGTTGCGTCTGATTACATTTTTAAAAAAATCTCGTTAGATGCCGCGGCCCCAGCGCTTCCCCGACAGTTTCCACCAGGCGCTCCAGTCGCTGGTGTTGTCCATCATGCCACACATCACCATCCGCCACATGGAAATCCCAGAGGAAGCTCGCTGCATCAACCTGAGCCTGGCCAACTTCATCAAGGTCTGAACACCACGTGCAAAAACACGAAACGAACGTAATTTACTTTACGAACTAAAGACTAAAGAAACAAAACTTCCTCAATGTATCTCATGTGTGAAATGAAGGTCAGTCATGGTGAGAATAACTCAATTTTCTCTACACTTGTACAGTATCAAACTATCAAAGGTAATTTTTCTTCAGTAAGTCCCACCTGAGATAGTTTATGAACCTCAAGTTGTCAAATCATAGTGTCTTGGCTCGACCTGCCATTATTGCACAATTGTTGCACAAAACAGCTCAGGGCCCTGTTTTTAAGTGTTAATCTTGGTGTCAAAAATGTGTTTGTTTTGTCTGGGATCACAACTATTGCATGTACCTTAGCGCAGCATGTGTGCTAACCACACTTTCTCTCCTCAGAGGTGCCTGACCTTCATGAACAGGGGCTTTGCCTTCAGCCTGGTCAACCACTACATGTGTCATTTCAGTCTCAAAGATCCCAAGGTACATGCTTTGACTCAGTGGGCCACCACACTCAATAACAAAGCAATGCATCATACTGTACGTGTAGTTTGTAAAGAGGAAAAGTGTTGGGGAACGGCTGGAATTTGTGAAGATCCAAGGCTATTGAAAAGAGGACAATAGTAAACTAAAAGTAATGATATATGATATGATACTTACCTGTTATGTTACCTGAAAGGCAATATATAACAGACAGTTTGTACATAACAGACAAACATGATGTTTTTCCTGTCCTACCGGTCTGTCTACATGAGCAGCACATTTGACTACCAAATGAAACCAACACAGACGACCAGCACGCTTTGTTTGAGAAGCCCTGTCAGCAGTGTCGAGGATTATATTTGAACAATAGGGAGAGCTGTATTTATTCACTGAGGCTGTTGATAGATATTTGCATATGCATGTGCAGGGCACACACTCATCTCTGTATGTTTGCCACAGGTGCTGACTGAAATGAAATTTGATTTCCTGATGACAATATGTAACCACGAGCACTTCATCCCTCTTAACCTGCCCATGGCTTTTGGGCGCACCAAGCTGCAGCGGGTACAAGGTAAGAGTCCATTAAATCATATTCTGCCTTCCATTGAATGCGTTGTGCTTCCTGCCACACATGTAACCACTGGCTAGCTCTCACATGACCCCAACCCCTCACTGACCTCGTTCTGACCTGCATCCACCACACTGATCCCCTCTGTTAACCTCCCTGATTGTTCGGCCCATGCATACACAGGTTAATAATTAAGCAGGTGTCAAGTCACACCTACATGGCTTTTTTAGCAGGTGTCAAGTCACACTTACATGCCATTACTCTGATCTATACCTGCGTAACGTGTTATACAACCACAAGTGGAAAGCAAACAACTGTGTGCTATGGAAATGCTGCATGGATTGTTTACAGTTTTACCCCCAATATCTTTATTTTTACCCCCTCCCCCTCTGTTTTTTGTGTTTTGCTTGTGGTCAGATTTTATTCCGTATGCGACGGAGCTTTTTGGCCCTCTAGGTAGGTGATGCTCACCGCACCATACTGTACATCAACGCCACCATGTTTGCCGCCGTACGCAAACGACCTGCACCCCTTTGCTCTGACCTGCACTAACCCGTCATCCTGTCAGCTCCCCCTGTTCTCATAGGACACCCATGCACTCCCACGCCCTCAAAACAATGCTAATGCTAGGCTAATGCCTTCACATGCCCGAGCCTGTGTGTTGTAGAGGAGAGGAACCTGGCTATTGTGGAAATCGACTGACCCCCTTTTCTTAATGCCTAATTGCCTTGATACTTAACACTAGACAGAAACATCTTTTATGGTGTACTCTCTCTTGCTGTTTGTGTCTGTTCTCTGTCGGTCTCTCTTTCTCTATCGGGTGTGCTTGTCTGTCTCTGCCATAAGGGAAGATAATTGCAGACGGTTACTCAGGCTGCATCGCCTGTTTAAATATTAACACAGCACTATATCGAAAATGTATGTCATTGTTTCTGTTCTTCTAATTTCCAGCGGCACGTCTCTCCGATTCCTGTTGATTTATTGCTCTTCTCTGAATATACAGAATGAACATTTTCTACATTACACATTTCCTAATGTAGGCAATGAGTAATGAATTGATTTGTCCCTTTTTTGTGTGGTGTGGAAACATTAATGTCTGAATGAATGCTGTTGAATGTTACTTGGTTTTGTTTAGATTATGTATGTATTGGTTTGCAGTGTTGCACTTTGAATGATTGAACGTCTTAGTCTGCCTCTGTGTTACATTACCGCTTACCGAACAATACTGATTACATTGCATATACTGAGTAAAATTTTTATAACCAACTATACATGTAGGACCAGCATTTATTGGTCAACTCTGATTGTGATTTATTCTTATTTTTTCAGAGATCTTGTGTTTAAGAAGTGGATGCTCTTAGACTCTAACTAGCTACAGCTTTAACAAAAAACACATTTCACAAGGCTGGTTATCAGATTATAGTATTTGATAATATCTCCCAGTCATTACCTCAACCTTAGGCTAACTGAGTGTCCCAATAAGCCATACTGGTATCAGCATCAGTTCAGCCCATGCTAATTTACTGATACTTCCTGTCTGGCCCAACCACAGAGCAGAGTCTGGAGTTCAGCCTGACGGAGGAATACTGCCGTAATCACTTCCTGGTGGGTCTGCTGCTGAGAGAAGTGGCAGAGGCCTTGCGGCAAGGGCCCGAGGTCCGACAGCTGTCCGTAAGCGTTCTCAAGAACCTGCTTATTAAACATGCCATGGATGACCGCTACACAGCATTCAAGGTGAGTGAGGCAGGGAGGGAGGGTGGGGCACTTGGTGATGTAGTAAGAAGAGACGAGCAGTGACAAGAGAAGAAGAAATCAGAAGAATTTGGAACAGGGGAGAGGGTGGAAGAATCATTGTTGTCTACACACAGTAATAACACTAACATTATCAATAATCAATAACATTGGTTATCATAACATTGGATTTGACATTTCACGTCTTGCCATCTATACAAAAATCTCAACAAGACTGTTTGTCTGTTATTTAAAACGCACAAAAACGATTCTTGATAATAATGCAGGAATCTGCCTTATTCTGTCTTGTTTCAAAAAATAATTTTTACACTCATCTCTTCTCAAGCAACAGAAATTTTCCTTGGAACAACTGGGATTATTTGGCTTAAATGAAAATGAATATAAAGGCTAAATATGAGACTAAATGACCTGTTAAGTCATGTTTTTAGTGGTGTATAGTATATCTATCATTTACAGAAGTTTAAGATATCCCAAAAAAGTATTACAAGGTCTAATTCACCATTAAACTAGATCAGATTTTGACCAGATAAGATCAGAACCCCATTGTTAGCATGCAAAATGTTCATGTTTGATGTGGCACAAGTTTGACACGTGTCTCTGTACATGCGATAAACTGTACTTTAACGGTGCGTTCCTTGTCTGCCTCTGTAACTTCATGTCATGTCACTCATCAGTGTTCATATATATGTTTGACAGTTCCATCAGTGTATTTCTTATTAAAAAGCTCATCTAGTCATATTTAATGTTTCAGAACCAGCAGGCCAGGATCTGTTTGCTCTACCTGCCACTTTTTGAGCTGCTCTACCAGAACTTGAAGCAGCTGTCTGCGCAGCCACACAGCTCCAGCCCCGGGCTTGGCCTCAATGTGAGTCCCCTCGGAACCCTGTAATTCCACAGTTTGGTTACTTAGTGCTTTGTTACTGTTTTCTAATGCAGACTTGCAGCACCAATTTCTTGTTTATTACATTATGAAAACTGTAAAGATTCAAGCCCAAATTGGCTCTTCTTCAGGTGAAGAGAAGCCTTGAATCATCTGTACATGAGAAAGAACATTTTACTTTTTAATAGGAGCACATGACAGTGCTTCAAGTCCTTTGGGAGAATTCACAGTTATAGTTTCTTGGACTCGTCATCTGGAAAAGATAGATGTGTGTGTTTGTGTTTTCCCACTGACTGTTTAGTTGTAATGCAAAGTGGTATCCTTCAGAGGGTTAACTGTATAGTCTGTACCATGAAGTCTGAGCATTTCTCCAGTTGACTTGACTAGAACCTGAAGCATGGGTTCCCTATGTAACTGTTTACATGTTAACAGCAACCCAGTCACTTTCTTCCACCTCGCGGTTGTCTAGGGCTCCAGAGATGACCTGATATCAACCGGTTCCACAGACAGCAGGAGAATCAGCACTGCAATTGAGAAAGACCATGGTGAGTTCAGAACCACAGATACTGCGCAGTGCATCTGGCTTCTGGCTTCTGGCTTCTTCCTGTTTACAGATCATCCATTGTCATCACCACAGAGGCCTTTCAGCACAGCTAAAGCTGCACTGCAATATTTGTGTTACACATAACTTCCATTAGCAGCACTCGCTCTGAAAGCAGCAGTGTGCTGTACATTACTGTTTATTTTTTTTCCTTGGGATTCTGCACCTCATACATCACAGCACTTACCCGAGGCTGGCTCTTCTGTGATGATGGAGACAGTTTAGTTTGTGTACCATTCACTTGTGGCCTGAGTTGATTGTTGTCAAGGTGAAAGTAGCACCCAAGGAAAGGACAAGGATGTCACAGCAACAACAATGGCAAAAAAGGAGTAGGAAGCAAACATTCAAAACACAATGAACTGAATGATTTTTTTTTTTTATCTTTCCAAAATTCAGATGGGCTATGCTCACTATCAGCTTTTTTATTAGGCTAGATGCTGATTAGACTGTTGTTGAACTGACATTGAAGAGTGTGAGGCTAAGAATAACTGAAAATTCCCATTATACTTTAAAATGTTGGTTTGTGAAAAGGCTAGTGTTAAATGTTTAAAAGAGTTTTCCAGCTATTTAGTATTGCATTTCTGTAAACTCAGGGGAGAATAAAGAATAAAAATGAACAATGGTCAAGTCAAGATAGCAGAAGACCAATTATCCTGACCTCTAGTCTCTAGTATGAGTCCTTCACACACTTCCCACAATGCAATTCAATAGCTTCTTTTCCCTGGTAACATAACTAGGGTTATGTTCTCAGACTTCACAAAGCTTCTTCAGAGCAACTGGGTTCACAGGCTCACTAGTATCTCCTATGAGTAGTAAACAGATCTTGCTGGGTTAAATCAGTGGAGTTCCCCCTTAAAAAAATATCTATCTGTCTATCTATCTGCCAGATATCATGTAGTGTAGGTGTCGGTGCATCTGGTATCTATTTCAGTATCAGCCTAAATTCGTTATTGCGCTTGAGAGAGTATCAGCATCTCCCCTAAATGTGCAAATGTTACAGCCAGCAAGCTTGTAAGCATTGAGTCAGCGAGGAGACTTCATTGTGCTGCTTCCTGTTGACATTCACAATACTGCACTGTGCTGGCTCCAGGTCTGCCGTCTCAGAATGGCCATGTTGTGAGGCGAGAGGACTCCAGATGCTCTCTGTTTACGGACCCAGGAACACCAGACAGCATTGAGGTGAGAACATCACACCAGCCGACCCAGTGTTTAAACACTTCATTAATGTGGCCCCAGCACAGCCTGACACATGACTTTCTTTGCTGCCATTTAAAACATTTGAGAAATGAGATTTGATCTGTTCTGCCAATCACTTTGCGTGAGGTCGGGGCTAAGGCTCATGCCATGTACACACACTGTTTTGGATCCAAATCTGAAGTCTCCACTCTGTTTTCTCTCATAAAAATAATGTTAAAAAAACACCATTTCAGTGTTGCTTTTGAACAGTTAGATTGTCCTCTCAGTGTGAAGTGCCTGATGCCTTTGAACACAGGGCCAGCATAACAAACTCTTCACTGTTCCTGCTGTGCAACTGTGACACATTAAATGAAATGGAATTGGAATGGCAGTTGCATTGCATTCATCTTCATTTAACACATGGACACATGAAAGACCACCATTGATTAAATGTTAAAGTTCTTTTGATCTGGGCCCTCTGCACTGAGAGACACCACATGTTATATGCTGAAGGAGACCTGCTAATAGGTTTATACTGGAAAAGACGCAGGCTTCCTGTGAACACGGGCTTATTCATGTTCCCTGGCCTGATGCCAGATCTGAGTGTAGATCCGCAATCTGGTCATTCACCCAGATGTTGAATATAGACGGACTGGAGTGGATTATTTATCATCTGTATAAATACATACTTGTAGTACGTTTCAGCACACCATCTTTGGTTTATGGTAGCAGGTCATTTGAAACAGTCTAGTGGAAAAACTTTCATTGATGCAACTTTAGGTCACTTCTTGGCCACACTAGGTTCCCTAAACCTTAGCCTTTCCATAAACTAATGTGCAGATGTCTGCTTGCAAACTCCAGTTGGCTTCATGATGTAAACAGTTTAACACAACTACTACCTAGTTTGACAAACATATTTTTCTTTTTTTCCCCTTAGTTTCATCAGAAATGAATAGTACAGCAATAATTTCATTAATAGAATCATTGTAGATTAACTAGTTTACTTGCTTAGTGTGGCTCAATTCTTGTTTGCCTGTGGGATCATGATTATGTTATTTGATCCCACAGACACTAAACAATTGAGCCAAGATAGCCTAATATTGCTGTTTGACATAACTTCAGACTACACCAAATACATAAAAAAGGTCTGTCCTGAGACATCTTAGTTTCTGACTCTGGGAAAAACAGTAAAATTCCCCAAAACTACTGCATCTCACATTTAGGCTATTCTAGGTGATCTCGTTTTGATAACAAATGTAATGTTTTTTCACTTCTCTCACAATTCTAGTCTATCCTGCATACATCTTGTGTCGTAAATACTCACTGGTAAACTAAATATGTATTAATCTGCGGCTGGAAATAGTCCCCAGCAAATTAACTAACCTGTTTGAGTGACATTTGCTAAAAACGTGCCCATCTGTTCGCCTTTTAAAAAAAAAAAAAAAAAAAAAGGTATATTTGTTTCTATTTATTTCTTTTTTAAAGATGTACCTCTTTCGTAGGAACTACGTATGGCTCGTGTTCCACAGACAGGGTAGGGAATTCGGAGAGTATTCAGAGACGGACTAACATGTTTTTGCTTTTGGTCTTTTTATTGGCTGTATTGATAATAAGAAAAGTATGTTTTAAGGATAAGACTGGTGTTTTTTATGTCATATTTGATCGTAAATACCCACAATTGCTTATTGTCTAAACCTAAGACCCTTAACAGGTATTAAACATAGTCAGTGCAAATTAAAAAATATAGAATAATGCCAGCCTTATCCCGTAAAGTGTGCTGTGTCTCCATCATTCTATGCAACCTCAGTCTATTTCAAAAGTAAAGTTATTGGAAAGAAATGTAACTGAATACAAGACTAATTTTGTTTGGCTCAATCAGCTTTTTTTCCCACCCCATGAATTTTAATATCTCACCAGTGAGTGTGTGTGTGTGTGTGTGTCTTTGCTCCAGCTGCAGAGACGTGGCTCCACCATGAGCAGCAGCCCCATGCCTCCTGTCAGCAGACTGGGACAGTATGAGATCAAGGGCCTCCTGCTCTCCTTCCTGCACATCGTCAAGACCTTGTCAGAGGGTCAGTGATAATCCATACCCACACTGCACAGTCAGGCCTGTACATAACTGTCCTTTCTGCTATTTTGGGATGGAGTCTACGCAGAAACTGGCACGAACAAGGATGTTTAGGAGTAATTGTCAGCCAGGCATCTCCCAATCAAGGGTGTTTCGTTGATCAAAATGGTTGGGGGAAAAAAAAAAAACATGCATAAAAGAGTTTGACTTTCTGTTTGTCCACAGACACTCTCATGGCCTACTGGAACAAAGTCAGTCCTCAAGACATCATGAACTTCCTCAGTTTGCTAGAGTGAGTAGTAGTGTACGAAAGAAACGATTCTTCACCACATAATGGCCTGTTGTAATGCAATGAAAATGACACAAGCAAATCCTGTGTGAAACCATCTGCCTAACATAGTTAAAGTCAATAATCTTACATTGCAGTCGTGTTGCACTCCTTTCCCTGCCAACTGTCTTCCATCAGTGTTGTTTTATGCAACTGACGCTATACTGAATGCGAGAGGTGACTTGAAAAATGGAAAATAAACTCACTTATCTAGAACTAAATAATTTAAAAAAACAAAAACAAATGAATTTCCTTTTTACTTTTAATTCACTGTGAGTGGAGAGACTGTAATGTAGAGAGACACATAGCAAAAACTGCATTTAGCGGCCAAACACAATAGTCCTTGAGTGTCAACAGACAACAGATGTTATTTCTCAGACACTGCAGTGGTACCTCATTACTCGCTAACCGAAACAAAATAAAAACAAACATTCAGGGACAAGAGTTGAAAATTAGCAATAGCTATAAACTCTCTGCGCAGCACATCAGTTCCATGCTGTCCATTGGAACGATGTTAGATTGCATCGTCGCGATCAAATCAATTCAAATAACAATAAATGGTTCTTGAAAAATAAAATAAAATTGAGCAGCACATACATGCACACTTTACCTGCACCTGCTAATATTTTTTATTATTTGCACTCTCCCTGCAGGATCTGTCTGGTTCAGTTCCGTTACATCGGAAAAAGGAACATTGGCCGGTAAGACTGGAAAACCAATAGCACTACTCTTACCTGTCACACCTGCCTCAAACTCTCTCTCTCTTTTATTATTATTATTATTTATATAGGAGTCAGGAGGTGTGTGTGTCGAAGCTGTTCTCCTCAGACAGGAAGTCTCAGACGATGCCGGCTATTCGCTGCAACCGAGCCAGCCTCATGCAGACTAAGATCCACCAGTTCAGCACCATGGAAGCCTCCTTCACTCTCAATATTGGTAACCACACGCACCAGTTCATCTGCAAAACTTTAGGTTACGCTTTATCTTACAGGTTTATTTTCCTAAGTGCTTCTAAGAAAGTGATATGTAATTGTAATCGCCAACAAAGGTTCATGAATAGGACTTAGAAACCCATTTTATATCACTTACCCCACTGTGTGAAACTCAAAGGCCTCTTGATGAAACTGAGATGCGTAGTCGATTGCAGAAATGTATGGGCAGGATCAGCTGCATATTGAGCAATTCTGCATGGGCATGCCATACGTTCAAGCTTTAAGTTGTTTGAAAGGGAAATTCCCTTTGCAGCAGTGATGTGCATCAGGGCTCTGCCATGCCCAACCTGTAGCTCTCTGCAGGTAAACACGGAATTAAAGCCACTGTAACGCTTGAATGACATCTTCATCTCTGTATATCCAGTTCAGTGTTTTGCTGTTTGCTTAAAGAGATACTTGGAGCTTTTGGGAAATGTACTTGTTGCGTGACTTGCCTGTGAGATACATTGCAGTAATACATGTGGGGGTTTTTTTTCCCCTTGCCATTTTAATGAGAAACAGGAAGTTGATGTCCCGGAAAATATGTTCCTGAGAAACATTTTGTCCCCTTTAAGAGTATTAAGCCATAGTTATTTTACTCTTATCTGTGTAATCAAATCCAGTAAACGAATGATTTGTGTTCAGAACTATGTCAAAATGAGCAAATCAAAGCAGGCCAGACGTCAGCAAGAACAGTGCAGATACTTAAACACAATGTGGTCATAATCAGCTGTTTTTACACAGAAGTGAGTAATGAATGTGTCCTTTATTGCAATGTTAACAATTACCATACACTGTCTCCTGATATTCTTTGTGTGTGTGTTTGCGTGTGTATGTGCGTGTGTCTGTGTGTGTGTGTGTGTTTTAGGGACAGGGCCATCAGAGGCAGAAATCCACCATCAGGCTCTGCTGGAGGGCAACATCTCCACCGAGGTCTGTCTGAGTGTCCTGGATGTCCTCTCTCTTTTCACTCAGTGTTTCAAGGTCAGCACACACACACACACGTACGTACGTACGTATAACCAAACCTATCTTCTTAGATTTCAAATACACACTACAGTGCACCAGTGCACACCCACACACTTCTTCACTTATTTAAAGATATAGTCACATGTGAGTCTATATATCTTGTATTGTATTATTCATCTTGTAGGGACAAGATCAGTATTCTTTGGTTAAGGTTGGGATGAGGCACGTAGTGTCTCGAGGGAATAATGTAAGTCAATCCAGTGTCCTCCTAACTGACAAAAAAAAGTCTGTGTGTGTATTTCAGACCCAGCTGCTGGACAGCGAAGGTCACAACCCCTTGATGAAGAAGGTGTTTGACGTTTACCTGACCTTCCTTAAAATCAGCCAATCAGAAGCTGCCCTCAGACACGTTTTCTCCGCACTCAGGGCTTTCATTAACAAGGTATGTCAGGACACTCATACATGCGCACACAGCGTAAAGTACTGCCGCAATAGTGAAATCGATATAATAATTATAGCTTTATTAGTATAGCACCTTTCATACATGAAATGCAGCTCAAAGTGCTTTACAGTTAGTGTAAAGTTAGTGACAGGTGAAGATAAGAAGCTGTGGCTTCGATGATGAATGCTTTTTGTTGTTTGGACACTGCCTACAACATTTTCCACCACTAGTAAACAAACAGACGTGATGTATGTTGCCACTTACCAAACTACGTGTCACTGCCACAGTCATCCCCTCTTTATACTGTACTATTTATAACATCCAAAACAGTTTCACGGACATGTTACGCTAAGTGTCATTTATCATTGAGGATAAAGAGCGGATGAGAATAAACATTTCTTGTTTCCTGTGTTTATTGGTGCCACTGCTGCCTTGTTCCCATATTCACACGTTTCCTTAGTACTCTTAATCTTATGTATTTTTAGATTTCTTATTTACACATTTCATTTTGGGAGTCGAAGCAAGCTCTAACATGACTCGATCTCAGACTAGTGAGGGAACACGTAGCTCCCAAGGGAGGGGACCACCCACTTCCTAGTGGTATCCTCTGATAGCATCAGCAGTATCGGTGTTGAATGCTTATGTGATGAGTCAGAGGAGAGCAGCAGAGGAGACTCTGTTCTGGCATGTTTTACGTTTCTTATAGTAAGAGTACGAGCGACTGGCTTCTGCAGAGTCACAGGCAGTAAATGTCTCTCTAGAGTTATGAACATGACCATTGCCAAATGCTGAACAATCCCAAGCAGGTACCAGACAGAAAATCAAAAATGAAGATGAAATGCAGAATGGAAAATGATACAAGTTCCTTAAAACTATGGACATGGTTTGCAATATTCTATCTTTTTTTAATTGTCAACAAAGCCCATTAAAAAAACAGTTCACGTTCACCTGACCTGTGCAAGGCACGTGGGAGAAGTTTGCTGTCAGGGCTGTCTGCCTGGCAGAAATTCCTGAGGGCAAGCTTCTCCCGGGTGCCTGCGCGGGGCTGCTGCGACTAGATTTGCCTCTTGGCAAAGATGAGTGAGGACAAACGTCAAAAGGTCGACAGTGAAAACAGGCAATTCAATGAAAAGTGGACAGAGCAGTTTGCCTTTACTTCGCCACCTCATTCACATCCTAAACCACTGTGTTTAATTTTAAGATCAGGCGGCATCACGAGTCAAAACACGCTAGCTTCAGTGCAGCGTTCCCATCTGGTAGCACCGCAAGATATCTGATAAATATTATTAATGTTTGTTTATTACCTGGCCCCTGGCCATTTTGCAAAGTGCCCCCCTGGCAAAGCAAGTTATCCCTGCACTAGAGCATCAAATGTGGATTAATCCTGAAAATAGTCCCACACAAACATGTGTTTATTCACTGAACCTTAATATATACATGTGTACACATATAAATAACATTTACATGTTAATTAAACATTTAAACTTACAAAACTATAAATAAAAAATTAAGAATAAAATGGTGAAAGGATAAAGAAGGGCATCAAAAGCACTGAATACAATTTGAACATAGCATGGCAAGCAAGGAAGTTAAAAAGTATTGAGAGAAGGACTAATCACAAAATCATAATCATAAAAAAAATCACAAAAACCCACAAAATTTTGTGCGCAAAACTAAAATATGCCCACGTCTAGTCTGAAAAGCCTCACGATGTTGCTGCAGCTCCTTGCTTTTGCATGTTTTGAAACTATGGAGGAAGTCTCAAACATACTGTGAAGGTCCTGATTCCGATGACAAAATCATTCAAGAAAATGTTGTTTTGCAAAGTAAACTCCATTATTCAGGTTCAAGTTCATTCCAATTGTAAAATATAGGGCTGAAATCAACTCAGCCCTATATTTTACAATATAGGGCTTTTGTATGTGCAATACTAGATAGTAACAACTGACAAAATATCTTTGAAACATCAAGTGGCAACATACAAAAGTGCATACATACTACTTGGTAACAAACCTCATAATTCTAACAAAAACAGCAGACAAGGACAAATGACACAAAAAATACACTGTATAACAAGCAGGAAAGTGATATTGTTCCTTTCTAATGTCTCGCTGCCAGTTCCCGTCGGTGCTGTTTAAGGGCCGCGTGACGCTGTGCGAGGCTCTGTGCTGCGAGGTGCTCAAGTGCTGCGTCTCCAAGCTGGGATCTCTGAGGGCCGAGGCGTCAGCCCTGCTCTACCTGCTGATGAGAAACAACTACGAGTACACCAAGAGGAAGACCTTCCTACGCACGCACCTGCAGGTAAAGTGGAGCGAATGTTGGTTTTTGAAGGAGAGAGAGAAACAGAGGAAACGTCGTCCCTATAAAGATCTGACATCTGTTCATACATGTTAAATACACATTGAAAAATAGCCATACTGTCAACAGTCAACACACCCGGTGGTCTGTAACGAGGTCTGTCATGATCTCAATACTTATTCACCCTGATGTTCACCCTTGACCTTTAGCCTTTTGTCCACACACACACACACACACACACACACACTCCTCCGAGTACTTTAGTTGCTTTCATAAGTCGGGTGAAGAATGTGAAGAGGGTGTTTAAACACAGGCGGCCTGCTGAGTTTTCGGCTTCTCTGCTAACACAGTATCAGAAGGCTTTCCATTAGATCTCACTGGACTCTGTCAGTACACTATTTAGAGCATTTGGTGTGGATGTGGTTTATCCTCCTGTCTCGTTCTTCTCCTCTCTACCTGTCCCTTCACTTCCTCCTCCTTTTGCTCCTTTTTCTGTCCAGATCATCATTGCTGTAAGCCAGCTGATCTCCGATGTGGCGCTGACTGGCAGTTCGCGCTTCCAGGAGTCTCTCTCCATCATCAACAACTTTGCAAATAGTGACAAGGCCATGAAGGTACAGTAGACATCAAGACTAGTGTGGAAAAACCAGCAAATCTTGCCAATCCCAGCTCTGAATCCAATATAATTTAACTGAGAAAGCATCAAAAACATCAAATCAAGAAAAAGAAATGTCTAATTTTAAATCCCATACATTTCTCAACATGAAATCTTTCCATATAAGCCTGTGCTGCGCTGTCCAAGCCAAGAAAACATTCAACCCAAAAACAGAAAGCCTATGTGTCCAACTCTTTGTGTCTGTGTGTATTCTCCCTTTCGACCAGCCACTGGATCCCATTCCTAAAACACTCTGCTCCTGATGTGAGATTATGTAGCATTGCAATACGACTGATATGGTTTGTTTAGACTGTAAATATTTATGAGGGTAAGATGATGGATGACAGATTCCCTTACAAGGAGCCATTTAGAGGTTCATTGGTTTAACTGTTTGGAGTCTTTGAACATATTCATGCATACTACTAAGGAAAGTATGATGTAGCATCAAAAGGCATAATGCATCAAATGTCTTGGCTAATTGGCAAATAACCAGATTTTATTAAAAACACACTAAAGGCCCCAAATGTTGACAGACATTTTTCGTACATGGATAACCTAGTTATCCAGATTAGAATATTGACGATTTGAGTCTAGATTTTTCTGGTTCCCAAGCCCAAACCTCTAAAACAGTGATTCCCAACCAAAGGTATTTCTGCAGTTACCAGGGGGTACGTGGAAAAGTTGTGAATCTTAGCTAATTTGAAAAAATTGCATTTATGATTTGAAAATATACAGGAATGTGTGATTCTGCTGACCTTTTATAGTTATTGACACAATAACTTACCAACTATGGTAGTCTGACTACACAAGACATGCCTCAGTTTCCCACCAACATGAGTCAATTGTAAGTTGATTAAGACTGCAGAAAGATAACAAAAAGCTAAAAATAAAGATGCTGTAAAATGGCTGAAACAACCAGTTGCTGTCACTCCAAATGGCAAGTACAAATGCACACTTGGCCCAAACTACTACAAAATACCATTGAACAATACCATAAAGCCATCCCTTCTATCAAAGGGGTATGACAAAGGGGTACTTAGACCCATCTGATAGGGCTGTGGGGCTACGTCGGACAAAAAAGGTTGGGAACCACTGCTCTAAAACGTCAGGCTTATTCACAGTTAGCTGGATTAGTGCCAAGACATTTAGGGTGAACTGCATACATAAACTCTTTTTCAAATACTCAGAGAGATGAAAAAATGTCAATATAATTATGATTTTAGATGATAACATGCAGGTTAGTGAGACTGATTGCACCTCACCAATCATGCACCCAGCACCGCTCGCATCACCGCATTCATGGTTATATCTAATTGTTTAACAGTAATGGAAGTGTGGAAACAGCGGAGACATTGTGGATCACAACACCGCTAACAATGCATGAAATGAGACTTGTGCACATGAGTCTGTTGCTCCTGTGCATGCAGGGAGCCTCCCCTACACACCTACCTCATGTAACTGCAATCAGCACTCGGCCAATGATATGAGTGCTGATTAAACTTATTTCAAAACAAGAGTGCACTGTTATTGAAGATAACTTCATCTAAGACTAATAAATCAATACTCTAGCTCCACTTGAAGAATTCTAATTAGCTGGATGAGAATTAACAGGATCATTTTAGCCTGACAACAACATGTTTGCCTGGATTAGTTAAGCTACATTTGAAGAACAGGGTTAGGGTTAGTTTGCATTTTTCTAATAGATTGGATTATGTTTTCACAAGTCTGTGTGCGTTTGCTCATCTCCGCATGATGCAGTCCACGGCATTCCCCTCTGAAGTGAAGGGTCTGACCAAGCGGATCCGTACAGTGCTGATGGCCACGGCCCAGATGAGGGAGCACGAGAAAGACCCAGAGATGCTGCTGGACCTCCAGTACAGCCTGGCCCGGTCCTACGCCAGCACCCCGGAACTAAGACGAACCTGGCTAGACAGCATGGCCCGAGCACACCTCAAGAATGGAGATTTCTCTGAGGTATCAAAAATGCGTCAAAGCAAATCAAAAATCTGATGTGTGATGTTGTGAGTGGGTTGTAATTGCAATGTGATTTTATTGTAGGAAGATTCTCTTGTTCCTCTCCAGAGGAAGGTCAAAGGTCAGGGTTGACGCAGAGCTGGAACTTGGGCGGTCCAGTCGATATACTGTTTGAATTCGAGTGCTTTTATTTACTTATTTAACAATTTTTTTATTACAAGCAAGGCTTAGAGGATTTTTCACAAACCAGCAGCAAACCCACGAAATATATTTTAAAACATTTGATTTGATTTTGTTTGTTTTTTATTTTTTAACTGATTTATTTTGGTTTTTATTTTGCTTTATTTATTGTATTTATTTTACACAATTCTTTAACAATGCCTGTACACAAAAAGGAAAAAAATGGGAAAAGAAAACATAAAATTCCTCCCTGTAAAAGAGACTCACCTTTCGGGACAAATTCATCAAACAGAAAAACAGAATCATCTCACTATCTCTCATAATAAGTAAAGACAGTTGAATATGCCTTAGTATAGGATAAGGAAAACCAGTTTAGATGGTAGGTGAGAGTCACAATGTGGTAAATTTACAGTTTCGGCTTTGTCTCACTAACTCTGTGGTGTGGTTTCCCATTTCAGTTTCATATAAAGCATGTTTCCACTCTTGGTCTTGTGTTCCTGATATAGAAACGTCCACTAAGTCTTCTGGTGTTTGTTGTTGTCTCCGCAGGCGGCCATGTGTTACGTTCATGTGGCTGCACTGGTTGCAGAATACCTGCACAGGAAAAGTAAGGCCCTCCACCCGTCTACACACACACGCACAAATAAAACAAACAATGCTATTACCTCCATTTGTGGCTTACACATACATACATGGATGTACACATACATGAACACCAAGCAGTAGTAGCAAAATAATAGTTAGCTGAGGAGGGATGTGTTAAATTACATGCTTAACCAACACTATGAGGACGTGGCTACAGACAGTACATACAACCATACAATGCACCTAACCTCACCAGCAAACATGCACACACTTTGTGGAGTAATGTGCAAGATTTGCCTGCACTGATGATAAAAGACATGCCAGTTTGTCCACCGACTGTTGTTAGATACAGCATGCAAACACTCCACAGACTGATACTATTAGACCAGCACAGTGACATCTAGCAAAAACAGTTGTCTCACAATGCTGTTTGGCTGTTCGGGGTTTTTTTTATGGTAATTTTTATCTAATGCAAATCCTGGTGTCAAATAATCCTCTAAACAAATGTGAGCTGGTGTTTATCTTTAAGGAATGCCAACGGACACAAGATAATTTGTGAGGTGCAACAGTTGGTTGACAGCTAACGCTTATTTCTGAAAAATGTGTTTGGCGTCTAGACCAGAGGCAGCAACTTGTACACAGTGTCTGCTTTCATCATGTGATTTATTATTAGGTAGTCTCAAGCTACCAAGCATGGAGTAGTATTTTATCTTTCTCTGTAACACGTGTTTCTACAAAACAGTTCCTCAAAAATAAGTCAACGTGACTGTATATTTTGTCGCGAGTGACACAGATTTCCATTTGGATTTTCATGAATTTTCGTTGTTTTTAGAGCCAGTTGCTGAGACACCATACATAGATAAAATGCAGTATTTGGTAAAAAATGATTTCTTTTGGACATTTATTAAGTTTTTTTACCTTGTCTTTACTGTTTATTCGTTAGAGTTGTTCCCCAGCGGCCTTGCAGCTTTTAAGAAGATTACCCTGAATATTGAAGAGGAAGCCGCCATGAGGGAAGACACCGGAATGCAAGATGTCTATTACACTGAGGTGTGTCTGTCGGCACAGGATTCGCTTCCTTGCATAAGACATTAGCTGTGTTTCCATGAACGTATTTTTATGTGTATTTTGAAGTATTGCATTAGAAAAGCTGTATGGAAACTTCCTCAATTGTGCAAAAAAAAGTTTTACGCTTGCTTGAGGTCGTTTTTGCCTCTGTTGAAAAAGAGTTGATGCGCTAAAAGATATATGGAAACTCCTTTGCCGAATAAGTTCTGATGTAGCAAACATTTAACTCACATGACTGATCAGCTGTCTCCAAACCAGTTGATGGAAACGCGCCTAATTCGCATTTCTTTTTGGCAACATTTCAAAAGTTCGCTTGGCAATTGAATGGAAACACAGCTGTTGTGAAGTGAAAAAAATAAATAGGGCAATAGTCAATCTGTGATTTGACTTTACAAACAACAAGTGGCTTGATTTGGTAGTGATCAAAATGTGTCTATGAAAGCTCTGAGAGGCAAGTGAGGGGAAAAAAAATGGAGGTGGAGTAAAAAAAGTTTTAGCAGGTGAAAAGAATTTTGAAAATAAAAACAAAAACATGACAGTAATGTTACATAACTTGCTAACGCACAATATACAGTATGTACCTTGTATTTAGAGTGCATAGAGAAATTTTCATTTCTTTTCATTTTTTTCCCACCTGTTTTCACAGATGGAAAAAAAGTAACTGAAAGTAAATGATCCTGGTAAAACGTTTTTGTTTTTTTTCACCTGTTCTTAAGTCATAAACACAGGAGAGAAAACAACTGAGACTTAGAAAATGGATCACCAAATAATTTTTTTCTCACTCCATATGTGTCCTTAGCACTGAGTATGAAAAACTATCAAGTGCTGAAAACTGGCCTTGAATGTCTGGTCAGATTCATAATAGAGTTACCCTTAATCAGATTATTTTTTTTAAAGGCGAAAGTTCATGTATGGTTGCTTGTGTTTTGACAAGATTTAACATTTGAGAAATGTGGCTTCTTTTGTTTCTGTTTCTCAAAGTAAGGTATCAAAAATAGTACTGTAATGGTATTGTATCAGCACTAGTATTGAAAGATTTAAAATGATGCCCAGCTGTAATCCTAATATTAAATCTTATTTGCTGATGACTTGATACTTGTAAATGTGAATACCTGTTAAAAATGATATCTGTTATTTTCTTTTCTACCCCTTTTTAGGAAGTCTTGGTGGAACACCTCGAGGTCTGCGTGGAGGCACTGTGGAAAGCCGAACGCTATGAGCTCATCACGCACATTGCCAAACTTATTATTCCCACCTATGAGAAACGTCATGAGTATGAGGTACTGTAGCAACATCTCTACTCTCAGACAGATGCATAAACACGCAGCCACTGTTTCTTGCCTTCCCTTCCAAGGCGATTCATCCATGTCCTCATGCTTATGAAGGTCAAGTAATCACACCTATGTAAGGACTTTGGTTTGTAGAAACATTTTCTTGATATAAATACTTTTGTGTAAAGTTTACCCTATTAATTTTCCATTCGTCATTACACTCCTTGGCTTCTCAGATTTGTTGACTTGCACTCACAGGATTGTCAGCATCTCTAAATCTCATTTTATATTGCTGGCAAGCAGGTCAAACTACAGGACAGCTTGACACTACATAAAAGCAGCCATGATACCAGTTTGACCATTCTGTCTACATATTTGTAATGTTACATCCTCACATTTTAGGAATGCAACTTTGTTGTTATCAAGTGCTTTTAATAGCTTCTCCTTCCTGCTTTTGAAAACAACATCAGGGTGGAGGAAATGATAGCATCATTCCATTTGGCGTCCAACTTTCTCATCTTCATACCTTGACGCAGAGTTATTATAAGTTACTATGTTTTCATGTGCAATGCACAAACATATAAGGATTATACATGTGACACATTTCTAGTCACAGTGTCAAATAATTATATAATATGTTGCATGGATGTGAACATAGAAAAATGACTTTAATTCTTGTATTTTACATACATTTGTTGGGACAATACATAACTGAAATGCTTCCGCTTGTTTGTGCCCGCACTGCCAAACTAGACCAACTCTTATGACCTCTGTCTAATTTTCCAGAAACTAAGCCGACTGTACGACACTCTGCACAGAGCCTACAATAAGATCATGGAAGTGATACAATCAGGCCGCAGGCTGCTCGGGACATACTTCAGAGTGGCTTTTTATGGACAGGTGAGGTCAACAAGCAGTTTCAATGGCTCTTTTATTTAAGGTGCAGTTGCAATGATCCGCACACAGTGCAGGTCTGGTGTGCACAAACAGGGAGGGCACTTTCTAATGCAGCTGTGGCACATAGCACTCTGCTGCACGCAAAAGGGTTGGGTAAATTGGAATGTAAATCGAATGGGAGCGGTCATGAATTATTCTCCTCTCATGCAGTATAAGTGATATGATAACATCCAAACTAGTAATCATAACTCTATTATATCGCATTTTGTCACTAAAAAAGGCATTTCAGGAAGTAAAAATGAACTCCCACCTTTGCCAGAAAGCTTTAAAAGATGGTGAATTTAAAGATATTTAGTAGTAAGGACAATGTCCAGTGCATACCAAGGATGTTATAACCTGCAGGTGTTACAACACCAAGTGTGTGTGGTTCATTTTCATGATTTAATCACGGTAACCACAGTGGATTATCATGCTTAATGGCTGTGCGCCACTGTAGATTTATCACACATATTTGCCCTGCTGCTCTCTGGCTGCAGAGACTTAATTAACTGAAGGAGAAGGCTTTCATACAGTATAAATCAGCCGTGGATGACAGTGGTAAGAATCACCCATTGCTTGTAGCTCAGTACTGCGTGTTTTCCTGACATTCCTGCTATTGTATTAAATGTTTGCTTTTTGAATTGCTGAGCATTTAGACTGCAGCTTGTTGAGAAAATCACTAAATTATCAGCTGATTGATGTTGTGCTGAAAACAATCTTGGTCCTCAGTCTTCCTAAGAGCAACGTCCAATCGTCCTAGACCCAATTTCTACCAAAATACCAACACGTCTCTTTATTTTCACTCACTAGAAAGTTACTGCTGACTTGGTCGTACGCTTTAACAAACATAATTGTCATTGCTAGGGACCACGTCCTTGTTGCTTTGTTAGTGACTCCTACAAGTTGGCAGGGGCACCTGCACAATTGGGGCTGGGTTAGCATTACACTTCCCTTGTTAAGCTCCTCTCAGGCAGGTGAAAAGCAGCGACTGGCGACGTCATGTCTCAAAGGTGACGCATATCTGTGTACACCGTTCCCAAGGCAAAAGTAGAGTTAGCAGTGACAAGGAAGTGCGTAAGGAATTCAGCTTTACCAATTGGGAGTATGTAGGGAAACCATTTTGGGGCTTCTGTTTAAAAAACTAAAATAATAAGTATATAATAAAATAATAATAATAACTAATATAATAAATCATTTTTTACGGTTAGAACTACAAAAGGACATTATGTGGTTCTGTGTTGTTTTGGTGGACTGAGGCAAGAAATTCCAGTACAAATGCAAAGCAGGATGTTCAGTGTTATTACTAACAGAGTGCATAGTAAACATAATGCAATGTAATCTGCACCAATTGTGTATTGGATTTCAGAGTGAATGCCCAGTCATCATGTAACAGAAAGAATGGCTGTCCTATCATGTCTTAGTCCATCTGTTGGGATTGCACAGGCACATGTTTATGTGGAGAAGAACCAAAACCCAATTCCACTGTTGGGGTATTATGGAAATGTGTTGCTAAAAACCTGGAAGTGAAATGATTAGAGAGTGAAACCTGTAATTACAAAAATAATTTCTTAATGCAACTGAGTGCAACACAGTGACCATTCTCGTCATGCAAAGTCTACATTCACAGCTTTTTGGTAGCACAGCAAGAAGCAGGTGACTGTAGATGTAATAAATTAAAGCAAATAGCTGCAGTGATGTTAGAAATAAGCAGCAGACACTTAAATGGTATGTCAGGCAAATGTGTTACACGTTTAGAACCAGTTAAACCAGTGATTTATGTGTTGCATCTTGTACAGAGGAGAGATATTCCTCTGGGCAAAAACAACAGAAGCAAGCTGTATTTGCTTGTGTGGACAGAATAAGTCATATCACTCCATCTTTATAATGATACTGGCACTTAAAGATTTGTATTGAAAACACAGAAGTAAATAACATTTTAAGACTCATTACTGAACTAAATGGGTTGTTTTAATGCATATTTCTTCCAGCACACTTCACATGGACTGTCTCATATCATGTTATATTTATAACTGAGTAAACGTGTCTTTTGCGCAGGGCTTCTTCGAGGAGGAGGACGGGAAGGAGTACATTTACAAAGAACCCAAACTCACGGGCCTGTCCGAAATCTCTCAGCGGCTGCTGACCCTCTACGGGGAAAAGTTTGGGCCGGAAAACGTCAAGATAATTCAGGACTCAAACAAGGTGCAGTAGATAAATGGAGGAAGGAAAAGGTTGGACCGTTTGGAATAAACAGTCATGCTGTGCAGTTTCTGACTGTGGATGGCAAGTTGCTTTATTAGTTTAAATGCAGTCAGAAATGAAAATAAGGTTTGACATTGCAGCCCCGCTCTTATGTTTATTTAGAAAATATCATTTGTCCAACATAATGTGGGAAATGTTCAGTTTCTTCTCCATGGAGTTGAAGTCTCAGTTGACGGGTTGAAAATTGATTTTCTTGGACTGCTTTTATTGTGTTGATTTCAGAAACTTTAACTTTGTGGTCTGTCTGTGATGTAGCAGCCACGTTTCTGAGGAATGTGGGTGTTTTATTACCATGGTAATATTAGGAAAGTTAAGGTTGCTTTTGGATGACATTTTCATTTATTCCTCAGCAATTTGCTTTCAAAAAGTCAAGGCTCATCTCATGTAAGCCTCGCTTATCTCACCAGACTCTCTGACGCGTACTGCTCTGCGTTCATATTTTATTAAAATACGATATGGTGATTGCTTGCCCACAGGTAAACCCCAAAGACCTGGACCCCAAGTTCGCCTACGTCCAGGTGACATTTGTGAAGGCGTACTTTGAGGAGAAAGAGGCACCAGAGAAGAAGACTGACTTTGAAAAGTGCCACAACATCAACCGCTTTGTGTTCGAGACCCCTTACACGCTGTCGGGCAAAAAACACGGCGGGGTGGAGGAGCAGTGCAAGAGGAGGATTGTGCTCACAAGTACACAAAAACACGCTCATTTGCAAACACTTTGCTGTAGCTTTGACATTTGTGCACGTTGGAGAAGTTTGCCTTCAAGGCTTTCTAACATGTGGTTAACGTTGTGAAACGGCTGCAGATTGTTTAGATTTAGGCACCAAAAGTACATATTGTAGTTCAACGTTGACATATTATTTTAACTCACGAATAGCGGTCTCCTGGGTCAAAGTCCGGCCTTTGACCCATTCATCCCCCCCGATATCCTTGCTACAAGGACTTTGTCCCTCTTTATACTACGTTACCTGACTTCCTAAAGCCAAACTTCTCCCATGTGCGACATTGGCAGTTAACGGTGATAGGAAAGCAAGCCTGTTAGCCTTCCAACAGCTTCATCAAACCTGTGGGATAAACTTCACACAGCCTGAAGTTGCCATGTGATACGAAACAAAGACACTTTTCTGTGTCATTTGTTAAAATGCTACATGATTAACATCATAAAGACACGGTGTCTCATATCAGAAACTACATTAATAATGCATTCATCATATTTTCATCATGATGACACATCTCACAGATACATCAAAGCAAAAAACCTCATCTATTTGAAGTCATGGTAATTCATGTCCTGTGAGCTCCTAAATGGCAGTAAACATTAAAACAGATGGTTAGCATAGCAAGTGGCAGCTGGATGTTAGGATCCCTCCATCTACACCCTATTCAAGTACCTCTGGCTTATCTCATATCATTGAACAATACTATTCTTTCTTGTTAACCTAATACATGTGGTTTTCATCGTGAATATACAGTTGTTGTTAAGAGAGATAATACTCAGCGTCTCTTTGTCTGAGCCTTACTTTACACACTAAAGAGCAGGAAAAAAACAGCAGATGCTTTTGCTCATTCTACCGTTTGTCTGCCTTGCCATCAAAACAAATATTGTGTTGCTACAGCAAGCTGCAAAAATGAAAAATGTTTGCTCCACAGGCAACAGAGACGACCCTTTTAAAGAAGCGCACGTCACTCAAGTTCATTTCTTGCAGTTTGTTAAATTTGCACACACGATCCAACCAGTTTCTCGTGCCCTCTCATACCCAGCTGCCAACACCTTCCCCTATGTGAAGAAGCGCGTGGAGGTGGTGGGGGAGAAGCAGGTGGAGCTTAAGCCGGTGGATGTAGCCATAGATGAGATGAAGGCGCGGACAGCAGAGTTGACCAAGCTCTGCTCCAGCCAGGAGGTGGACATGATCCAACTGCAGCTCAAACTGCAGGGCTGCGTCTCGGTGCAGGTAAAGGTTACAGTCAAAGGGAAAACTACACCTACACTAAACCACTTGCTTTTATTACAGCTTCTATCTTTATTTATCATGTTTAGCTAGACATCAAATTTTTTTATAAAGAAAAAGCATGTAATACTGTTATTGCGCAAAACCGAGCTGGTTGAGTGCTGTGAGAAGCAGAAAGAAGCTGATTGTTATCTGTTTGTTCACAGTGAGTAAGAATACCTAACCTTTCAGGCATGTTTTGCTGCAGGTGAATGCAGGTCCCATGGCGTATGCCAGAGCGTTCTTGGATGACAGTAAATCCAACCAGTCTGCCAACAAGAAAGTAAAGGACCTTAAGGACATTTTCAGGTGCCCTTTTTTCCCCTATAACTACTTACAAATTCATATTTACAATGGTGGCCTGGCAAAAGGCAAAGCCTCTTGTAGGAAGGGGGGTAGGGGCTAAAAAGCGATGACAAAAGTTAAAAAGACAGCGGCATACATCCAACAAGACATTTCAACACGCACACTGCTTGCATAAAATCACAACAAGCATTACATGTGACAAAAAGCATCACATAAATGACATGCAGTATAGCACACAAGCATCGGCAGGTAGCTACCAGGCGACAACACCAGGCAATACAACAGCAGCATACACAAGCAATAAGACAAACTAGCAAAACAAAACAAAACGGCAATAGCAAGAGAACAAGATTATGCATAGGACGGGACAAAGTTTAGTGGGTTAGGAAACAGCTGCATGTATCAGTAAAAATGTCCATCAATAAACGTTGGATATAAATGTGTCCAGTTTAAGTGTTTTTTGCAGGTTGTTCCAGTCTGTTATTAAGTTTGTCATTTTATTTTGAATAATTGCAGGCGTTTTGTCCAGGCTTGCAGTATGGCTCTAGACATAAACGAGCGCCTGATCAAAGAGGACCAGTTTGAGTACCACGAGGGCCTGAAGGCCAACTTCAAAGAAATGGTAAAGGAGCTGTCCGACATCATCCACGAGCAGGTAATCTTACTATTCCAGATAACAATGAAACCACATCACACCCACACCCACACACACACACACACTTTTCCTTGATTACACAGAGGCAAATCAGAATTTTGCCTGCAAACATATTGCATTGGAGCATGTTGGCATGGCACACAGATGCACAGTTCGTGAACAGGCAACTGTTTGGGGCCCCATGCCCTTAGGGGGCCCCCGAGGGCTGTCAAACTTTACTCCACAGCAATGTCTCAAAATGTGGCAACCGTGGTGACCGCAACCCCCTCCCCCTTAAAAAACCAATGGACGATTTGCAATGACATTTCAGTAGGAAACCTCCCGTGTCATTCCCATAGAAATTTGCAGGTTTTCATTGTTCTGGTTTTTAATGTTCTTTATATTTATATTTTGAAAATTCTACTAATGTGAAAATTTGACATAGAATGGGGATGAACGCTGGTTGGAGGGGCCCCTTGGGAAATTTTGCCTAGGTCCCCAACAGACTCTAGAATCGCCACTGATAGTACAGTAAGGGTCAGTCCACCCATCTAAATATGTATTTTCTCACTTACCTCTGGTGGTATCTTGCGCTGCAGATAGTTTTGGTTTTATGTGTGCAGGTTTTGAGATACCTGTGTCTCAAAAGTTGTCTGCCTTCACCCTAATACAACAGCGGATAATAGGAATTGTGTTTCTTACATTTCGATACGGTCAACAGCAACGTGAATGACCCCGTTACTGTGGGTTATCCACAGACCTCACTTTGGAACAGTTTTCATTGGAGCTACCAAAGAGAGAGTTCCCATGAAAACCGTTCACTGTGGGTTCTGTGGATTATCAGAGTAGCAAACAAGATTCTATCAACCGGCCACCGAGAGAGTGGATATCTCAAAATCTGGACAAAATAAAACCAAAACTATCTGTATGGGATGTAAGTGACATTACTGTTGCATTAGAGTCAGCCATGCTCCATGTAATGTGCAATGTTAACGAGATTACCATCCGCTGTGAGTCCTGTGTGGAATCAGTAATGTACAAACAGTGTAAACGGAGCCAAATTAAACTATACATACAGTACACACGAATCAGCATTAAAATTTTGTTTGAGAGAGAGACTATTTATGATTTTTATTGTACCCATAATCACCTTGAGCCTCGGCAGCGTTGAAGTTCATTACACTGTGGTTTATTATTACGAGTAGCTTACAGTGCAAATGATCAGAACGCATTATCCCCACATTAACCCTGCTGGTTACCTTTCAGAAATATACGCCTGATCTCATAAAGACTTTGGCCTAATGTTTCTAGAAGTTTTCAAAAATGTTCCGCAGCCACTATAATGCAGTTGTGGCTGTGAAAAATAGAATGCATTCTACATGTTTAACATCAGTCATGATGAGACTTTAAGTGAGTCACAGTGAGTTGCAATGCAAAGCTGTGTTAATGTAACATCCAGGAATAATTGGAAACTGAATTTCTTCTTTCCTGTAATAATGATTCACAAAACATGAGCTCACACACTCAATCTGCCCCTGTTTTTAAAATGCTTCTCAGCAGAATTAAGCTGATGTGAATGTAAAAATGGGTTAGCTAGCTTCACTGGTGACATACAGACTAGATGTTTCCAGTATAATGCGAAGAGCTGTCAGCTCAGGGCCTGGGGAACTTTATGTGCTGTAACATCGATCTCCTGTTGCAATCCTCTTCCTGTCAATGGAATGTGTCATGGCTGTATTGCAGCACAACTATCAGAGGTTCTGGTGTGTTATTATGCCTGCTTATGCTCTCATTTTACCATTTTAACTAACTGGTGTGACTTTCTCTCTCCAACGTGCTGGCCTTTAGCTTTAAGGAAAAACAGGTAATGTGATTGGAAAGTGTGTAAAACCTCAGTTTGTCTTTTTGTTTTTTTGTTTTTTGAACATTTTATGGTTAAATGCAAAGGTCATCTAAATACCTTCATCTGGATACAAGAAATAAAACGGCAATCAGAATGGAGATACTTTAAAAATGGGTGATTAGTTAGTTGGGCCTTGATTATAAACAAGTGAGAATAAAAGAGAATGAATCAGGAAATGCAGCAATTTAATGTCAAATAAAATGTACTCGTATGGAAAGATCTTAACAAGGCATTCAGAGGGTTGGAAGTGGTTTTGGCAGACATTTGGCAGTCAGTGAATCCTCCTTTGACAAACTTGTGGGATCACTCCGAGACATGAAAAGGTATTTACACTGTAGATTATGGCCAGCACTGGCAGACCACAGGTGGTGCCGAAAACAATGCAAATGAGAGAAACCACTAATCAAATTATGTTTACACACACAGTAGTATCCTGGTTAGGGCTGGAATATTTGCATGTCCACACATGTAAAAACTTCCTAGTGGCAGATCGCCAGCTTAACTCATGTAGCCCAAAACAAACCAGGTTACTAGCAAAGAAACATTTCAAGTCTCAAGTGAAGTCATGCAGTTGTGATTGTAGTTGCGAAACTTGTCTCCTCTTGAGCATAGAAGAGGTAGAATTTTAGCCTCTAGAAATGACCGAATGAAATGTTTTGCGTGGATCAGGTGGATAATGTATTGATCTGTTGAAATGAGCAGCAGATTAATTGCAGGATGCTGCTGTCCCACCACAAGTCAGCCATAAACTCAAGTGGGGTCATCAACTTATGAAACGGAGAAATTACAAAAACTAGGATGCTGAAATAGCCGTAAGGACACTAGAATGACAGCTGATGATTAAGAAGATCCAAGATACAATCAGATACTCAGCTGTGATACAGCACTGCATATAAACACTTAGTGTTGAGTCCATTAAAACTCCAGCAACACTTGCAATATAAAGTACAACTTTATTGTGAGGCGGATGCGTTTCAGCTTGTGGCCTGACCTTGAACTTCTAGCTTATAACCAATGTCCACTTTCATTCCTCTGGTAAATACAAAACCTGATTTAAAAAAAACAGTGTATTTTAATAGTGAGACATGAAAAGTGGATGCTTTTTTTCAGCCATTCTATATGTAAGCCACATTTTAATCATTAAATTAGTTTTAATAGTAACAGCCCTTTTATTTCAAACAACTACAGAAATAAAAACAATTTAAAAGCTACTGAAATCTATGTTAGAAGGGAATTAATTTTTTCCTATTATAGTGGATTACAATTTTAAGCAGTCGGTCCATTTGTAAATGCATTATATGGTTTTTAATATGTTCATTTATAAATGTTTCTTTTGGTGTGAGATGAGGATGATGGCGAACAAATGAGCAAACATTTTGGTAATTGCTCTTCAGCTGCCTGTCAGAGCCTTGGGGCCTGACAGCATAACTGTCACGCCCCAAATTAATGAAAGTGTGTGTCCATTTGTCACAGAAGTGTGACAAAATGATTTCATTAAAATAATATGTTTAAATGCGATTCAGCCTGTATCACCTAGCCTGTAGAGTTTTACATTTACTGGTCAAAACACAGAGTCGTAGTAGTACTTTCTTTTGACGTTTCTGCTGCAGCAGCTGTTTGGTTGGAATAAATACTGTTTAGTAACTGCCAGCCAAATTGAAAGCCTGGTGCCAGACCTCTGACTCACCACCCATATCTGATATTTATTCAGCGATTCAAACAGAACGATAATCTAAAGAATAAACTGAAACAAAATAACAATTCAGCCTTGGTGGTTGAACAAGCAAAGAAAGTGTTTTGAAAACAAAATAACATGTGGTGCAAAGACAACACACAGCGTGGGGATTTCTTCTTCATGTTGATGTTTGTTGCAAAGCCATTGTTTCATTGTATAAACACATTTTGTTCACTCTTCACTCCTCACTTATTGTAGCTAGATTCAGCTTTTCTACATCTCATAGTGTGTCACATCCCATGCAAATCAATGTATGTGGACCAATTTGAGTTTGGTATGAGTGTGTGTGTCTGAGCTCTTCCTGTATTTGAGAATTGATGCTCATCCCGTCTGTGTTTTGCTTTTACCCCAGATCTACCAGGAGGATATGATGCGTTCTCTGTTAGAAAACTCCCTCCACGTGTTTCGTGCGATCAGCGGGACATCCACCGACCTGGGCTGACCTCTGTCCCGAGGCGCCACCCGCCCTTATGTATATCCCCTTCAGGGCCTGAACTGGATGGTAACAGGGCGGCTCTCCTCCCGTGTCATGTCTGCGTAGCTACACTTGTCTTCAGCCTATCTGCTGGATGTGCAGTAGATGGTCGGGGTAAGAGATGGCAGCACATCCGTTGGATATAATATTCAAGCCACAGCAGCAGTATTTCTGAGAATGTATGTGTCGCAGCAACACCAACTAAACGTCAGCGTGTCGGGTTTAGGTGTTATGCTGAGTCATGCTAGGTTGCATTGCACTTTTTTTTCTGCCTTCGCAATGAACTGCAGGATTGACTGTTGTTTCTTTAGAGGGAGATGCTGTACTAAAGCAATTGTGTCCCGTCCTTCCCCTGCAATGTTGCCCTTCAGACCTATGCAGGACACCACACTCCCTCCAGAATGAATTTTTACTTCTTGATTCACCATTTAGCAGGGTGAGCAATATCCCAACTGAACCGGTTCTGTGTTAAAGTTTATAGGCCGGCAACGCATTCCAGTCAGGATAACAGATTATGATCAACAGATAAGTCATGTCTAAAGAGCAAGCGCCTTGTTTGTTTAATGACAAATGTAAAAGCCTTCTCAGTCCAATCCAAAGTGAAAGAAAAGACAGACCTCAGGGTTGTATTGAAGCTGTGTGATAAAGCTGCTCTTAAGAAGCGTTTGCTTATTTTAAAAATAGCTCAGTCACATTGTAAATGTCAAACCTCTGTTGGTAATAATATTCTACATTCTACATACATATTAGAGGTAATGAATAATGTCAAAGCAGATAAGAAAAGTTTATGATTACAAATTCTATCAGAGCTGTAAAACAATCATTGAAACAGTATTCTCCAGGGGCTCATTTTATGGCCTGTAGGCATTTGAAGTCCGAAACAGAATTTGAGGACAGGGCACACTGATCACAATGGTGTGATAAGATTTACTTAAGTGAAGTCAGTAAATGAAGAGTTCCTCTCATCTGGGTTAAGATCCAGTGCCTTTGTGCTCTTGCCTTCTGAAAAGACTCCCTTATCTCAAGTAATAAGACCTTCAACATGCTGGTTGTTCACAGTATTTCACAAGTGCTACACTGTAATTAGCAGATAGATGAGTAATATTTAAGCAAATGTACATAATTTGTTGTCATGCTGTAAAGTGAATTCCGTCTCCATGTATGTTTGTACGTACTGTATGTATGTATTTATATTTGAAACATTTTGGACTCTTGTTCAGTCCAAATCTGTCCTAGCAGAGAGATTGTTTTCCCCATTTTTATTGCATTGTATACTGAAGCGCAGCTGCTTGTCGGACTTACTTTGTAAAGCCTTTTTTCAATAAAACCTGGAAAAACTCTGACAATACTTTCTTGACCTTGACAGTAGCTGACAAAACAATCTCACCATTTAGTCGATGTTCTGGAGCTCGCTCTGCAGATGTTTTGCCAGGTTGCCATTCTCTGGTCAATCTCAACTTTAAAGCCGACGTAAATGAGGAATCCTTAAAATGCTCAGAAAACATCTACATTTCCATGACATCCGCGCAACTCCACCTGCAGAGGAAGATTGCGCAATACGATGCAAAGCTCCGGACAAGCTGCTAAACCTGACCTTGTGCTGAGACTATTTAGTCAACTGGAGAAACTAGTTTTTGAACACCTCACAAACCGTGTTTTACATTTCAGGTTGGTCTGCGTTTGAATTTATCCCGAAGCTGAGTTCAGGGCTCTGTGCAGGAAAGGGGCAAACATTGAACTGTTGCCACAAAGTTTGAAGCACACTATTGTTTAAAATATCACATAAAGGGGAACTCCTCTGATTTTACAAGGTTCAGCTTATCCATCATGACAAGTGCATCGATTTCGAGCCCCCCAACTTTGGAACTAAGAGGCCTAACCCAAACCATGAACAGTCTTGGAGCACAATTACACAAAATGATGTGTCCCCATACTTTGGCCAATGCAGTGTTTGTATTGTTGTAAGAGGTGTCAATTTCTACAGTGGATCAAGCTTGCACACCACCATCAGAAAACAACCTCAGCTGAGACAGTGTATCGCCTCTGTATGTTTATCCTGGCCTTGTCAGTTTGTCCACGCTGCGCTGTTTGTTGCTGCATAAAGCCATTACCATACAGATAATCAGCTTAATGATTCACAGACTCATTTAGAGCCTGACGACTTCCTGGAAGAATGGATGGGATTGCACTTATGTTCGCACACATGCGTGATCTGCCTTCATTAAGAGAGCCCCATGGTCCAGCTTCCTTTAACTTTTAACTCTTTAACACTGGGTGTTTCATGGACGGTTTATGGATGTATGATGTTGGAACGGGTTTGACATACCCACTGAGTCACCCTATCACCCCCGTGCTGCTGCCATCACAGCTTTCCTCCCACTCTCACCGACTCCGCCCCGCTTTTCCCGGTAGACTGAAACGGATACCGCGGACCCACGGAGACTATCAAGGTGCTTTTGGTGGCTGCTTGCTTTTACTTTTCCCTTGAGTTCTTTGACTTCTTCTTTTTAGTCCTAGACATTCAATAGTTGCCTATTGTATGCAGTAACAACTGTTACAAGATTTTATATGTTGTTGTTTTTTTGTTTGTTTTAACTCGGAGTAGCCTACAAGAGGATCGAGGGAGTTGACTCGCTTCCAGAGAGGATAAACGCGTCAGACGCTCGAGGACATCATGACTTTTACTCGGGATTTTTTTGCCTTCTTATCATACACCGCCGTGATAATGGTATTCCAGTGTAAGGCAGGTAAAGACTCCTTCGTTACCTGGCATTCGCGTTAAAATGACACGTTTGATAAGAAACTGTTACCTTGTGTGAGCTTAATGAGGGTTGTAGGCGACCGCACAGCTAGCTTACAGTTCAATTAGAAGCTTTAATGACGCACTGTCATTAAAAATAATGGATTTATTGCTAACTGTCTATTTCAGGCACATTGAACGCTGGAGATGAAGTGAAATTGCCTAGATAAGAATAGTAAGAACTATAGGACTATGCTGATATTTCCTGTGATTTATCATTTTTCTGGATTTTCTTCCGTTGTCGCTCTATATATTATTCTGTACTCTTAATTCTAATTTAATTAAAAAAATTTTTTTTAAATTTTGAGATATTTTCTCGGTATTTAGCTCCGGGTTGTAGGCTGCCTGTGCTGTAATTAGCATTTATACATATGAGGTTTTTACATTGATAAATAGGGTAGGCTACTTGAGTCCCGAATCGGAGACACTTTTCCTCGCAAAGATGTAGGCTAAGGTAATTTAAAAAACAAAACAAAACACAAACACTATTTCTAAGACAGATTCCATTTTCTCCAAAACCTTTTCTGTCGAGGTTGAAAGAAAAATATGAATTCTGCTGGAATTTTTCTACCTTGTTTTACCAACAGCCCTCGTTCAGATTTGTTTGCGCCTTTATTTTGCAATTACGGTGCAGGAGCTGCGCGCACAGACTTTGAACCGTAGCTTCCACTCCATTCCCGGATCTCTTTCGAGGATATAAAATCATTTTGTTGTACAATTTTTGAGAACATTTTAAACAGTGGAGGTACCTGCTAACTCAATGAAACACAGACATTTTTTTTTATCACATTTATCCTCTCTTGGCGAGGTTCGCTGAAAATTCCAATGTTATATTTAAAATGTATATAAATATATATAACTCACTTTATCACACTATATTTGAGACATGTCAAGATACATCATCATGACCATCATGGTCTCCTAAAGGGCCCCGGGGCAATGAGCTGCAGGGCCCCTATCTGGAGATGTCTTCAAACCAGCAACAAGTGTTGTCAAAGGACTAGGGGTTTAACTTTGAGAAAAACAGTGGCGTGTGTGATTCGAATAATAAATGTAAAAAGTGAATTACTGAGGCTAATGACATCCTAACAGTAGCATTCATTCTCAACAGGTAAGATCCTCTTTTTCTATTTCTCGTCCTACAGATTGCCTTCCTCCGCCGACAGGGCTGGAATATAAGTGGCTCGACGCGTTTACTGTGAACGTGTCCTGGAAGAAGCCCAGCGATCTGCCAGACGGCAGTGTGGTCCGATACAAATTATGGACGATGAAGAATGGAACATGCGATGTAGGAAAACATGATGAAAATGTGCGTCTTTGGTATTTGTGGAGGGTCCTGGGATCCTCAGTGGAGAATTACCTCCACTTCATTAAAAGCTTGTTGTAGCACAGATCACCTGCACTTTATATTACATTACTGCCAGCCAGTAAAAAAAGTTTTTATTTTGGCCTCACTTAATGTCATTTAGTTATTTTATTAATTCATTCATTCACTGAGAAGGAACAATTTTGATATATCTTCATAGCGATGCATTCAAGGAATCTCTGATACGCAACTGTGGATTTACAAGCTACAGATCTGTTGATTAGATTATTAGTAGGCCGAACGACTACTCTTCCTTTATGACAACAAAATGCACCCTTTGATCTATTTCTATATACAGACATATAGAGGCATTGGGCTTCATGCAAGACCACTTATGCAAACAGATTTGTTCTGAAGTTGCATGCACGAGAATTTGTGGCATTCACCAATTTTCCCTTTCTAGGAATTTTCTCTCAGGTACGAATTAGATTATTGCCATATTTTGGCAAAGCAAACATTTCACTAACTGTTAGGGATATTCTCTCACTCCGACAGCTGACCCAGGGTCTTAATGCAGGTCTCTGGTCCAGTATCATCCTCTGTAATAACACCTGATGATGCAGCATCACCTACTGTAGGCTGTAACATTCTCTCATCTAATATCTCTGTGACTGTCACGTCTCATATTAGTCACAGACCACATGCAGTTTTTTAGCATCTAACTTCAGGTCAAACCCATCTCTCTTTATGTCTGTCACTGATGACACATCACTGGCAGACATATTTATATTTTCTAAATGTTTTCTAAACGTTGTTCTTGCACAAGGCCGAAAGCTCTTGTCAGGGTTTTACTGAACGCACAAAGATGGAGGAGTTTTCCTGTTTTTCAAACAGTCCCTTCTTAATCATGCATTACCACACTACTGTAATGTAGGGCTGCTTCTTACGAGTGTTTTCATTATTGATTAATCTGCAGATGATTTTCATGATTAATCGATTCATCATCTCAACCGGTCGAGGCAGATGGCCACCCACCCAGAGCCTGGTTCTGCTCACGGTTTCTTCCTGTTAAAAGGGAGTTTTTCCTTGCCACTGTTGCTTGTGCTTGCTCTTGGTGGGAATTGTTGGGTCTCTGTAAATATAAAGAGTCGGTCTAGACCTGCTCTTTATGACAAAGTGCCCTGAGATAACTTTGTTATGATATGGCACTATATAAATAAAACTGAATTTAATTTAATTTAATCTTTTAGTCTATAAACTGTCAAAACATTTTGAAAAATGCTCATCACAATTTCCCAGAGCCCAAAGTGATGTCTTCAGATTTCTTTTTTTCTCCAAGCAACAGTCCAAAACCCAAAGACTCTTCATTTACCGTCATAAATGGCAAAGAAAAGCAGCAAATTCTCATGTTTAAGAAGCTGGAACCAGCAAATGTTTGACATTTTTGCTTGAAAAATGACTGAAACGATTAATCAGTTATCAAAACTGTGCAATTAATTTTCTTTTAATCGATTAATCGACTTATCGTTGCAGCTCTGCTGTAATGTACCTTTTGATAAAAGCAACATGATAATCACCGTTGTTTATTTATTTATTACATCTCCTCTAGTAGATTTTTAAAACCCCTATTTGTAGGATTTCAACATTTCTAACAATGGACCTCCAGCTCGAGGTGGTTGGAAGCAGAAGACAAAGTGTTTTTAATATGTGTTAGCGTAATTGTCATTAAAGCCTGTGTTGTTTTTCTTCCAGTGGGAAAAGAGGTGCACAGAGTGGACATATTTCATAGACACTTTTCTGACAGAACAGAAGTGTTCTGATAGTTGGACGTACCTTATTACGACTGTTGGCAATGAGTCCTGTGACAGTCCAAATGAGAGCACACCCGCATCCATCTCCATTAGTAAGCCCAGAGGTAAGAAGCAGGAAGCTGAAATGACTTTAAAGGCAAACTCCGGTATTTTTAGGTTTAAAAATACCAGAGTTTCCCTTTAATGCAGAACTAATGTTTTGTATTTAGATTTTTCTTTGTATTATATTTGTCCTGTGCATCCCTCATAATGCTTTAAAGTCATGTATGTGCCACATTTGTTTTTCTACTGTACAGCTGAAGTGGTGAAGGACTTCAAATGTTTCCCCTACGCCGAAGAATTGAACTGTTCCTGGGTCCCAGTGAATCAGTCTCATAACCTGACCCTCTCCTACAGGTGAGAATTGCAGCAACAGCCAAAATAAAGGAGATACAGTATGTCTCCAAGTATGTGCAGTAAAGAAATTTTATCTGAGGGACTAGGGAGTGTCAGGACAACTCAGGCCTTGCCTATTATGCAGGACTTACTGTACAAAAGTACAAAATCAGTTTTGGCAAAAGTTTTTCCTGGTAATAAATTTTTGTTCCTGGTTTCACTACACCATTGGATGCAAGACGGTCCACATTATACACACCGGTCCACATCGGTTAATTTAGGAGCTTGTATTAGTCCACACAGATATTAATGGGCAGCAGATCATCTGTGAGCTGTATGGACATCTAGTGGCGACTGAAAATAATTGCAATTACCCATAGTGGTTTTCAGAAGCTAATAAGAGCAAACGGAAGCAATTTTGTGTTGTTTTCATTTAGGTGGAATACTTTGAATAAAGTATGTGGGTCAGCTGTAGCCTCCCTTACTCCGCACTTCTCTCATCACCTCCCCATTTTGTTATTACAGACTTTGTGGAGATACTCAGGAACGTATAAAAAGTTTAAAAGTGTGTGATCGGCCGTACAGCAGCGGAAAGAGGAATGGTTGTTTCTTGAAAGCTGCTGTCCAGGATGACATCTACATACTTGTGGAAAGTGAAGCTGGAAGGAGCACCTTCAAACCTGTGCTTGGTTGGTGTTACCTCCAATAGTTTAATATTGATGTCATTACAAATTGTGAAAATAAATATAAAACTTTTGCCGTTAAAAAAGTCCTTTGCTACCTCCTCAGTGGTACCTTCACCAGAGCTGACCATCAGAGAAAGGGGAGATAACCTTGAAGTGAGCTGGAAACCTCCAGAGGTTGGAAAACTTTGTTCCTGGACATACGAGGTCAACTACAGCAAATGCAGTGAGCCCAAAGTAAGTTGTCAAATTCAACTGTTCATACTAAAATATCTACTAAAAGTCCTCCCTCCTTTGTGTAATGAGGTTTTACATTTGCTACAATGACACCGAATGTTCTCACATTTAAGCATTGAGTCTGTCAGTTGCCACAGCCACCACAAATGGGAACATAAGTTTGTATTTCAGCAGTACAAACGTGTTGTATTTCCACAAATGTCTCTGCTTACATCCAAACATTTAAATATAACACACTGTGGTTTTATGTGCTTACTGATTTTTTTAGGAATTGAGCTTCACTGTAGAAGAAGGGAGAGAGCATACAATGCAGGTGGCCTACGATAAAAGCTGCCGTTATGAGTTCCAGTCCAGAGTCAAGACTACAAAATATTGCAAGACCATTTTCAGCGACTTCGGTGAAGTTGTAACTTATGGTAACTGTCCAGCCAGTTTTACTCACGCTGATTTTTCAGAGCATGTTTATGAAGTACACTAAAACAAGACACTAAATGACACATTGAGATGGACCTTTCTTTGCAGAGGATATTTGTCATAGAATCCCTTGATTTGCACACTTCATTGGTGTGCAGAAGTCCTTCATTCTCAGGAGCAATTCTATGTCCACCATGTCCACTATGTGTGCAATTTGCAAGTTTTGAAGCCCTCTATTGGTAGTATCAAAAACATACACTATAGCAGACAGCAATAAACACTGCTAATACATGGGATCTATTTTGCAGAGCTGATCGTTATCATCAGCCAATCAGGTGTTTCAGTCATTGATATTAATATAATATTTACATCGACACAGACACACACACACTTAAACAGAAGGGGATTTACACTGGGAAAGAGGAAAAAATGGAGTCAAATTATTAGCTGATGCTTTTTATGAGGAAAATAAAATCACACATTGACTTCTAGAGATTACAACTATTGCAGTGAGATATTGAAGTTTCTCCACTTCCTTGTATGCTGCAACGACTTCCTATCAATTGTCACACGGAACAGCAGGACTCTGCAGGATCTAAATGAGTGGGTCGGGGTTTAGGGTGCTTGACTTTTGTTTACAACTTCGGAAGCTTGAAATTGTCTTTAAAGCTGAAGAAGGTTTTTGTTGTGTTCTTGACAGGTACTAATGAGCCTCCTGACAGGACGCTGACTGTGGTTGCCATTGTCATGCCTATCATTCTGTCTGCCTGCGTCATGCTGTCCTGCTACTGCTTCAGGAGGTATGTTTTGGAAAGAGAACAGTTGGCCTAATGTGTGCCTAAGTCAAAAGATTTCCACCGACCTGCCACAAAGTGTTTGCAGACGGTACAAGATACATTTCTGGGTGCCTAATTGCTTTACACCACATTTTGCAATCTTATTTCAAGAGTCGATGTTGTAAAGCATACCTTGGTAAAACAGTGTTTGAGGTCTGCAACAACGGAAATGCATCACTGAGATTATTGCAACAGCTGAACTTTGTATAAAAGTTTATAGGGTGCCTCTGATTAACGCTTCTCTAAAACTAATGACCAGATTGTTGGGACATTTTTGTTTTGTGCACAAACGCCCTTTTAAAATGAAGAAACCTGATCCATATAGTTTCAAAAGTGTGATTTAAGGTGAGCGCAGACAAACGTTCCCCCTTTCTAGTGTCAAACTCTGCATAGTGAAGGTCAAGCATCCAAGTGAAGTAACAATAAGCACTATACATTTTTGAGTGGAGGGGGACTTTAAAATGAGTGTACAGTTCACCAGAAGCCAGTGTAGAGATCTGACTACAATGTCCCAGGCAGAACTCTGGTTGTGGCACTCTGCTGCCAAGCATATCTTTTTAAAAAGTCAAGCAAAATGCATTACAGTAGTAATATGTGACACGTTTTCTGAGAAAAAACATCTGCCTGTTGACATATTCTAAATATTATATTTTGGTGGAGGAAACATCACGTTCTGGTTGTTGCTTTCTGTCATTAACATGCTTGTTGTGGTGCGTCTGTTTGTAGGCACAGAACCATTATTTGCCCCATCATACCAGATCCTTCGGCCATATTCAAGGAAATGATGATGAACGGGAACAAAGAACTTATGGTATATTTTTAGGAAAAATTTAAATTGTGTATGCTCTATTCACCTGCTCCCTCTGTCTCCACAAACACTCATTACACTGTTCTGTTTTTCAGACCACAACAGGGAGCCTGTACACGCCAGTGCCAGAACCCATTGAACCCTGCAAAATTACCCTTGAAACCAAAAACACCGTCTTCCAGCAAAACTCCTGACTTGTACTTGTGCACAGCAGTGCCTACAGTGCGGGGGGGCGGGACCTCCACTCTGGACGAATTTATCAGGGACATTTACAGAGTTAACACCAGACTAAAAAGCTTTAATTTACTGACCTCTTCTAGTTGAAACGTCAGGTCTGTTGCACGTCTGACAGGTGTGGTCAGGAGTGAGCTGTGTTGCGCCTTTACTGTACTGTACTGACCTGAGTGCAATTCTGTATCACTGCAGCCAGGTGAAAACTTCAACCACCAGAGGTCGGCAAAAACAAGATTTTCAGCTCCTATTAAAGTACTCTCTAAGGTGCAGATGTACACTGCCGAGGCCTGGATATGATAAGAAAATGCACTGAATCCTTGGATCTACCTTAAAAACCCCATCCAGCTATGGATCTGGAAATACAAACAGGACAAGAATGTTTGTCATGGCTGCACTGTGCTGATATCCTCCTGTTGCGCGCTGAGGAAGAAGGCAAGGATAAGGGCAGGCCCATTGTTTGGCTGGGTAGAGTGGAGGACTTGAAAGTGGGCTAGCTGAAGCTGGACTTACTATGCACCGTACCCGTAAGAGGAGCTCGTGTATCTTTGGATATCTGCTGTACACATCTAAGAGATCACAAGGGAATGAAAATAGGAAGAAGGGAAAAAGAGGCTTATGTCTTGTCACAGCAAGTCTCGTTTCTAGGAATGACAAGCACATGCCAGTTTGACTGCAGCTAGACAATAGGCAGGAAGCAATAAGTTAAATGGTGGGAAAGCACACACTTTTTCTCACCACTGACCGAGATCCCAAGACTGCACAGGAAGCCGAGAGCTGCGGCTGTGGCTCTCCTGACCGCCACGCATGTATTAGCTCCCAAATGAGGGACCGCTTTTTTTTTGTCTAGTTAGTTACAAACGCTGCCTTTTAAGGAAGTGATGGGGCGAGTGCATGATAGCACAGGGTCATTGCCCTTATTGTGTTACTGCTGGGAATCATTTCATCCCATCCGAAAATAAAGAAAGAGACTCAACTATATGATATTTAACAAAGAGGTACGGCTGTGGTGAAATTTTCAAAATATAATCTTGGAGCAAAACTTTATTATTAGAGCATGTCAAAAGGAATTACACTTCAGTCAGGAAAGTAAATGACTTGCATGAACTTTGCTGGCAGACAATGATGACTCTAGATGCCAAATGTCTTGTATATTTCGGATGGAAATATTAATTTTCTGACAAAAATCTGCTCTGTGGTGTTAAGCGTTTTAACCTTTGTGAACAACTTTTTGGCAAGAGAGCAATGATAAGACAATTTTTGTAGACATCTGAGCATACATTCAATTGATTACAACTTGGCTTGTCAGTCTTTTGAATTTGTAGGTTTCTCATTCACCGACACCATTAGTCGCTTAATTCCTTGAACTGAGAAGCTTTTTTTGTCTATTTGTTGGTTGTCTGTCGGTTTTTACTGCTTTAATAGAGAATAAAGAAAGAGAAAGTGAAAATGTTTGTGTGTTGGGTGGTTGCGAGTGCGTGCCATGTGCCACACATGTGGAAATATAATAATAATAATACACTTTATTTATAGAGCACTTATCAAAACATGTACAAAGTGCTTCACATAGAGGAAATGACATAAAAGAACAAAGTGAATAATAAAATACATGAAGGAAAAAAACGTGTAACTCAGATAAAATCAGGAGGTGCTTTCCGACAAAAGTACGTCTTTAGAAGAGACGTAAGAGAAGACACCGACTCCGACAGCCTTATTTCCTCGGGCAGATCTTCCCAGAGCCTCTGGGCCCTGGTGGCAAAAGCTCTGTCCCCCTTTAGTTTTCAGCCTGGTCTCTGGAAGAGACGAGAGACCACTGCCTGATCTCAAACTACGCACAGGTTCATAAGGCATTAAAAGGTCTCAAATATAATCTGGAGCCAGGTCATGAAGAGCCTTAAAGATCAATAAGATCTTAAAATCCATCCTAAAACAAACAGGGAGCCAATGTAAAGAGGCCAAAACAGATGTTGGTTCTGGAGTTCTGTACGACATCGGTTATAAACCATGAATAAGAATAACTTTTTTGGTTGCCGGGGTGTGAACAATCCCTCCCAAAAATCTAGTTACTTGTTAGTGAGAAAAAAATGACTCAGCATTTATTATGCAGATGACTGTTTGCTGATGGTTTACTTGAAGGTGAGAATCATATGACCCTTTATTAATCATTTACTAACATTCATAACCGTAGACTTGATGGTTTATTACCCTTTATTAATACAGCCATTGTTCTACTTGCACTGTTGCCATTGTTTTGTCTATATGTCTATAGGCTTACTAAAATCAAAAGAGTTATAAACATGTTATAATATTACAAGAAGAGTGTTACTTAAACTCATAGCCTACTTATCTTAAGATAGGCTACTTTGTAGTCGTTTCTACAGTATTCTCATGACTTAACGAGTGTCTAATACTCACTCGTAATTATACTGCACTTTGTACTCCTATGGTCGTTTGAAATATCATAGCAGCCGTAACAGGGACTGCGCTTATTCAACATTACCGTATATATACGTATAGCCTTCCTTTAACTCTGCAACAAGCCGTTTCTGTGTAGTGGAGTGTCTGTGCGCGCCCTAGCAAAAAAAAATAAGGAAGCATTCCGCCCAGTTACAGCGTCCAACTTTTCACGCCTTCCCTCGACGAAGTTGGAAGCGAAAGTCGAATTGAAAAACGGACGTTTAGCCTCCTTTCTACCATTTTACAAACCGTGACAGCGGGCTGGACACCAGACGGTCGTCTTCGGGAGCGACGAAAAATCAAAGGAAAACGTTTTATCCTTAAAAAAAAAAAAAAGAAAAAGAAAGAAAAACGTAGACTCAAAAAGGATGACCGGGATGTTTCAAAGTTTGGACTTGTTCGTTTTGAGCTGCCTCTTGCTATCGGTTGAATCCCAAGCAGGTAAGAAAAGATAGGCGACATAAATGTGTTACATTTTACTACATTTTAGTCATTCCTTGACGAGCCTTCCTGTCTTTCATAATTTTCCCAGCACTGACGTCACACCTGGCTTTCGTCACTGTTGGGCATGGCACGTAAAGTTAGGAGAGAGGATAGAAAGTTTCTTTTTGTGACAATAATGAACTCCAGGAGATGAATGGCATACACAAACCACATCCAGGAGTCTCTCGAAGTGTGTGCGAGGCAGCAAGGATATGTTCAGTATGTTCATAGTACATTTATGTGGTACAAACCAGACCTGATAGAGAGGTCAAAGACAAAGCAAATGACATGGGGACCTGTAGCCAGTCATTGCCCACGATATGAACATGATCTGTGACTTTAGGGTTGAAAGTAAGTATTTTCTCAAGCAGCGTGGGAAAGTTATTTTTTCTCTCTCGGGGGCTGGCTCCAAACAGGGCAGATATTTGCCAGAAGTTTGTTTGGCAGTCAGTTAGTCAGAGCTGGTCCTGTACAAATAACCCCCACTCTTTCATCATTTTACATAAGCAGGCTGAATGAAAGGAATGTATAGGAGGTGTTCTAATTAAAGGCTCACTGAAAACCTACGTTACTGGATTTCTGTCTTTTCTCTTTCTTCACCTAAGGCCAAATCCTACCACCACAAAATGTGTCCGTACTGTGGATAAATGATTTTCAACCACAGTTGTCCTGGGCACCACCAATGCAGTCAGTGGAAAACTGCAATTATGAAGTGGCTTCAAGGAACTCGGATGAAGACAGCACAGAAATATATGTGAGCATTCCTATATTTCTCTTATTTCATAAAATGTCATTCTATTTACTACACGTGCTTTTCATTACCCTTAAAATCTTCTTTGAGCATCACTGTAGAACCTGCACCCAATTATCCCACCAGTTATAATAATATCCTAAAGTGCCGGATATTAAGGCATTTTAGCAGCACAAATATTTCCTGGAGCTGCTCTGGAAGTGCACTGCTGTAAGCAGAGCCAATTGCAAGAATCATCATTTATATACTGTAGACAACCACCATGATTAAAGGATGATGCTGGCTTTATTATATCTTTTTATTATATGTTTACTAAAGCCTCTGTGTGTAGGGACAGTTTTGACTGAAGAAGACACTGTAGTAGACAGCAATGCGCACCACTAATTTCTCTACAAGCAAAATCTTATGCCATCAGAATAATTTGCAAGATGTTAATCAGTGGTGAAAGAAGTACTAAGAACCTTAAGTAAATATATTCCATTGCAAGTAAAAGTCCAACATTCAAAATATTGTTTTATTATTACTAATGCCTTAAGCAGCATTTAAATGTTGCAGCTGGTCAGGATGGAGGATGTTTTAACTACTTTATTGACTGTTGGGTAGTTCAATCTGAAATAGAAGAATGTTTCCTATTTCGGAGCTAATCATATGTTTTATATGAAAAATCTTACTTTTGCAAAATCACTAGTAACTATAGCTGTCAAATCAATGAAATGGTGCAACATTTGCCTCTGAATTGTAGAAGCAGAAGTAGAATGTAGCAACAGAGTACCTGAGAACTGTACCTAAGTACAAGTCTTGTGTAAATGTACTTAGTTACGTTCCACCACTGACTACATTCAAATTCTGCACATAGGGGCTTTAAATGTATAGATTTTGTCATAGACCACGTGCACAAATTGCCTTTCTATTGATGCCTGCTTGGCCCATATGACCAATGACAAGGTGCCTGAGTTCACCTTGTGTTTATACAATTGTAGTCTCCATTGTATATGATTTTTTTTTTTTTTTTACATCTGATCACTGTCAGCAAGTCCTCTTGGAAGACCAAGACCAACATTGAATTTATCCTAGTGGCAAGTGCAGGCACATAACTCAATTTCATGCCACAAATCTATTAACCACATATAGAAGATCCATAACATTGCATATGGTGATAGCTTCCTACATTCCTAATTACATTAATAAATGGCTGGTGTGTGTTTTTTCTGAAACAACTCATCTCATCAAGTGCATTTACATGTACAGTAAAATGCTGGGTGTTAATACTACAGATGATGGTTTGGTATTTCACTCAGTGTGTGTGGGTTTTTTTTCTGTTTCTCTGTTTTTGGCACAGTCATTAGAAACATCTCCCTGGTTGAGTACATACACCGTGATGGAAGGAGGATTTCTGACCTTGACTGTTGAAACTATCTGTGTTGGCATACACAGTGAGCAGGTTGTCATCAACATCAATTACCCAGGTAGCTAAGTTTGCTCACCGTTACCTTCAGTAAGACTCGTTTTTGTTCTCAAAGTTTGCGTGCTTTTGAGTAGACAAAGAAATGTAGGCTCAAAGTTTTTGAACCAAATTTGGACTGAATTAGTATCTGTGTATTTGTTTGTTCATTAAGATGTGTGTACGTGTCTCTGTTCCTCCCAGAGCTGGTGAGCAATTTGCAGTGCTACATCCAATCCTCCAAACACAGCCACTGTTCCTGGATCCCAGCCAGTCACACTCCAGATCTCAGATTTTTCTATTGGTATGTGTGGGTTTGTTTTTTGTGGGGGGTTTTTTGTTTACATTTTGTGCTGCTTACACAATAAACGGACATTTGGAAGCAGTGCATTGCTCACCATTACACAGTATATGTGAGTAAGCTGTATTGCAATACTTCCCGATACACAGCGGTTTCGCCACATAAGAGCCAGATGGAACCCAAGTGGAGCTAGGGTACAATTAAGGCTAAATTCCTCATGTTTGGTGGCTCCGCTTTTTATCAGTCCAGGCCTCAGGCGGGTTTCAGTTTGAGTTTAGGCATTGTTTGTTGACTATGTGAGACCTATCCTTCAAGGCCAAAGCCATGTTTGGTAAAGTAGCATTAAATCAACAGTTCTGTTATCTCCAGACTGTTATCTCCAGAAAACCATAACCACATAAACATTAGCATGACCAGGAATCCAAAACTGGAAAGCATATTCCATGTTCATCATCAAATGCAAAAGTGTGTATCATAATATTGTTTTTAAAACTGTAGGTCTGAAAGCCAAAATACTCTTCTATAACGTTCAATATATTCAGTCTGTTTTTAAATTCACAAGATTATTGCATATTGTCAACAAATCCTGTGAAAAGGCCAAAACCAACAATGAATTGATTCTACTAAAAAGGATTGTGTGTGTATCTTATCATTACAGAACATTTCACCCTTGTTTTTGTTTTTTTTCCCAGCTCATGGCCTCCAGTGACGTCTCACCTGCCTACATTACTGACAAACATAGTTAATGTTAGTCAAAACTGACCTCTTCAGTTTGTCAGATTATCAGCAATCCTCTTTCTGGCGTAAAAGAATGAATTGTGGCAGACACAGTGTAGCTCTTTATTTATGCCCGTGGGGAAATTTCAGTATGACAATCTTGTCTTCATAAGATGGTAAAAGATTTCAGCTTTTAGAAATCAAGAAAAAGATTTGAGCTGTAGAAATCTCAGGACAACACCAGCCATTTTAAACCTAAGCTAAGAACAGAGTAAAAGCCCCACAGTGCCCAGTTGTTTTAGGAAATTATTGAGCTGAATGAATAGACCATGGGAAAAAGTTGATTCATACACTTCTAGAGACTGTAGTCATATTTCCAAAAGCAATGCGCATCACATGTGAATCAGTCTTTCTGAGTTTTATTTCAGCAGCATCATTATTATCATGCAGCTATACTGCATATAAAAGTGGACATGGTAGGGAAATTAGAAAGTATTGAGAGACAGAGTAACATATTGTTGGTTTTGGTCTTTTTATGGGATTTGTTGACAATAAGAATAATATGGAGTAACACCAGCTTTATCCTTGAAAGTCTTTATGGAACATACTATGTATTAAAGCTGGGGTAGGCAGTATTTTTTTGGCATCATTGGGCAATAATTCCATAATAACCGTCCAGCATATTGTAATTCAAGTGGTCTGAGAGAAAACCTCTACTTCTGCCCCTCCTCTTGGCTCTGTTTCATTTCCAACACCTCCTTTGCCTACAGCGGCGTATAGTACAAAGGTGGGTTTGGTGGGAGGGGCTTAGTGGAGTAATACGAGGCAGCAGAGAGAGAGGCGGAAGGTTTTTCATAGGTGCACAGATTTTGCCTACCCCAGCTTTAAATCTGCTAGGAAAGATAATTTATTTCATTAACAAACTCATTGCTTAACTCAACAACAAGCATTTAGTCTCTCATGTAATTATTTCTTGGGTGGCTGCAGTGACTTCCTGGAGTTTTGTCGCTGCACCCGGCCAAGAAATAGTTACACCAACCCACTCCCCACACTTATGGATTAATTATGGATTAAACAAACGGGATACTTAGTGAGCTTTAGAGGTGCTGGCAGGAGGATTTTGTTACCTCTGCACAGAGCCAGGCTAGCTGTCTGCCCTTGTTTTAAGTCTTTATGCTAAGCTAAGCTAAGCAAAGCTAACCGCTGCTTGCGGTAGCTTCATATTTAACAGACAGACATAAGAGTGTTATTGGTCTTCTCATCAAACTCTCGCAAGAAAGTATTATTATTATTCAAGTATTTGTTGTTTTATTAATAAATTGTTTAATTCATTTCCTTCTTTTAGGATTTCAGGAATAGTGTGCAGCATGAAAGTAAATTGCCTTTTTCTTTACCTTTTCAAGGTTAGGGAATGAGGTTCAGAGCGAACCTGTTGACAGCAATTCCTCTTTACCCCTTTTACAAGAGTGCTCATCGTACAATTACATTGACGGCGTCAGGACTGGTTGTGATCTGCAGGCGAAGATTACCCAGGCCATCCACATCCTGTTTAATGGAACATGGAACAACATGCTTGTCAGGAACACCTTCAAGAAACAGTTTAAAGACGATGGTATGCAGCAAGCGGACTCACAGTACTAATTCCATGTCAAGACTTGGACATATTTCAACAGAATGTTGAAATACGTGGCGCTTCCCCATTCATTCTCAGAGTTATAAGAGAAGTTACCCTCTGTCGTTTCTTCGAAATGTTTTAGCAGTTATCTCGGTGTGGAGATGTGTGTATTTTTGTGTGTATGTGCTTGTGTAATCTGGGGTATGACACAATCCAAAACACACAATGCAGCTATTTTAGGAGAACAAATATATGTATATGCGTACTCTGAGGGGGATTTTTAAGAGACCTTAGTTGGTTCAGAGAATTTTATGTTTGTGTGTGATTGGATTGTAGTTACTATCTCTCTGTTTTGTCTGTCTTTCTCTGTACAGTGAGACCTCTTCCCCTTAACTGGACAGTCACCAAAACTGGAGATAAATTCCTTATTAACTGGACTATTCCTGACATCCCAAATCTGCTGGATTGGATTTTTAAAATTAATTACACTGAGTGTAAAGAACCAAAGGTAACAGACAACAACAGTACAATATTTGGATGTTTGTCTCTAATGTCTTTAAATTTAAGCTGTGTTTTGTTTAGTATCTTGTATAAGAATTCAATGGATGCAAATAATAGCCGTGATAATTTGAATCGAATGTCTAATTGTAAAATTGAACCACTGCTGAATACTTAATGCTGAAAGTTAAACACCACTGAAATTCTAGCATTTAAATATCAATTTCCACAAGGTCACTTAAAGGTGCCCCATCGAGTGTTCTTGTAACGTTATGTTTACAGTCAGTGTTTCTTAGTAAAATGTATTATGTGTATCCCTCAAGTCAAACAAACGTGTTGAAGGCATTTCTTACCTCCTAAAAACATTTGCAAAGCTGATTTTTTTAGATATATGTTAAATCCTGCTTTTTTTCCATCCATGTTTGATAGCTTGCAGTCTTCTTTTTTCTCACCTTTGTTGGTACATTACCGTCACCAACTGCCGAACAGAGGAATATCACGAAACTAGTGGCAGGACTGTGAATTGCGTTGCCCACGTGCTCCTCGTGTGCATGCACAGTACAAACAAAACAGGGACCCACTTGTGAAAAATGTTGCTCTATAGTGCTACTAGTGGTCAAGGACTCCACAGGGTACCTTTAAAGTGGTACAGTTTCAAATACTTTTTAAATTATTTATTTGTTATTATTACTGCTCTAGTTTTCTTCTACAGAATTCAGTCATGTTGTCATATTCATTATTGTGCTGAAACAACTAATTGATTAGTCGCTGTTTCAATTGTGCCTTCATTTTCTCACAGTTTAAACAAGAAGATGATAAAACATCAACTTATCTGGACCTGGTCTCTCACTGTCCCTACCGCATGGCTATTAAAGCAGAGGTTAGGGGGAAGAGTGCAGAGACGCCATGGAGTGATGAGAAGTATTTTGGTATGGTCGTCATCTCTCTGTCTATTTTCTTATATTGTTTCACTGCCAAATGAACTGTCCAGCAGTTTAAAGCCACTATGTGTAGGTTTTGAAAATTGCTTATTTTGCCATCTAGTGGTTGTTTTAAGAATGACACTGGCAGAGAGAAAGGCATTCCTAAAGTTGAGACTGTTTTTTTTTAATTCTTTGAATCAACACTGGGTATAAATTGTAAATGGAAGCATAATACACTAGCTGTATATGTCTCTCTCAGCTGATCATAATGCTGCTGATGTTTCTGCATGCAGATGCAGATACAGGTCCTAATACGTTGGTGTATGCTGCCATTATCATCCCTTTGCTGTTTGCTGGCCTGGCAGCCCTGACTTTGGTGTGTTGCAGGAAGTATGTAAAGTCTTCATCTTTTTGCTTGGATGCTATTGATTTTAGTTGTCCTCCTGTTTGCCTCTGATACTTTACTCACTCTCTACAGGAATAAGGAAAATATTTTCCCCAGAGTACCAGAACCTCGGGACCTTCTCAGCGATATTTCTGACAACAACAACAAGGTGACTGCTTTTTAAAAAAATTAATTCTGGGTTTACACCCTGATTGTACTGTCTCCTTAAATTATTAAAGAAATAGTACAGTGTGACATTTTGGGAAGTACGCTTATTCGCCATCTTGCCCATACTTACATGAGAAGGTCATTACCGCTCTCATGTCTGCATGGTAAGCATGAAGCTACCGCCAGCAGTCAGTTAGCTTAGCTTACAGACCATAAGCTAAGTATCATGTGTAAAAACGACACATAAGCCGTGTTTCTATTGAACTGTCAAGCGAATTTTAGGTAAACTTTTGAAATGCCGCAAAAAAGAAATGCGAATTAGGTGCGTTTCCATCAACTGATTTGGAGTGAATAAACTAGGCCCGTTGCAAGGCGTAGCTTCGTCAGAAGTTGCCGATATAGGCTACGTTTTATGCCAGTAAACAGAGTAGAATAAGTAGAGGTTGCGAACCGGAAACAAAACAAGTCGCCATCTAACCCATCTACGGGAGAAAAATGGAAAAATGGTCCTCAGGAATTTATTTTTTAAAGTCGTTGTGCTAAGCTAAGCTAACAGGCTGCTGATGAGTGGTATCAATTTTCTCATCTAACTCTTAGCAAAAATGTGAGTAAGCCCAAAATGCCATTCCTTTAACAACAACAACAGCAATAAAGGCAGTGAGGGAAAAAAATGAGAACCTGATAAATATAATGGTATCCAACAACACCATAAAATAAAATTTTATTCTCACCAGTTTTCAAAACTTGCCTACAATCGCAACAATTGTACTCATTTATAGAATAATGTTTTTTAAATGCCACACTGTGTTTGTTTTTTTTCTCACACATTAGCATTTTTTATTCTTTCTTCTTCTTTTCCTCAGATCACTGTTTGCAAACTGTACGTCCCACAAGAGGAGGAAGACAACTGTAAAATCACTCTGGTGATCGATCCCCAAAGCAATCACATCTGGAAGCACTGAAAGTCTAACTGTCTAACTGATGAAGCCAGGAGATTCTTGGGGGGATGCTTTATGAAAGGGCCCATGTGCTTGTCAAGACTTTAAACCAGGGGTGTCAAACTTATGGCCCACTGGCCAGAACCAGCCCGCCCAAGGGTCCAATCCGGCCCACTGGATGACTTTGCAAAGTGT